>VKOC01017538.1:0-110791 GCA_009364415.1 Spea multiplicata | reverse complement strand
TTTTTTCAGTAATTAATGTATTACTATTTATATCAATTATAATAATTTTAAAATAATACATTTAATTATACGCATATGTCATATAAATACATATTGAATTGACCACTTAAGAGTTGTAACATAAGTATGAAGATAAAGCCTAGGATTTAAAATATACTTACCTATGTTGTATTTATGTTTTATATCAAGGTAATCTGGGGATTTATTTAGGTTAATTGAACCTTTTTGCTTAATTACTTTATTTCTTGGATGGCATCTTCCCATGAAAAAAGTGAAGGCTGAGGGTAGACCTCATCCTATCTGCCTTGTAAGCTTACAGATAAGGGTATGGGATGGGTCAGTTCTAATGGCTTTACTGGACTAAATCATAACTCCCCATCCCAATTGTCGGTGGGGGGTATGGCACAGGCAGTTATAGGTGGGCTCTATGCCCTGAGAGTATTTTCAGTATTTGAATCATTCCTTCCACTACAAAATGGGGATTACTACACCTATATTAATAATGCTCATGGGAAAAATAAGGGAGTGCACAACCTAAAAAGCATAGAAGGCATAAACATTATTGATTATTGGGTTGCTGCTGGAATAATAACCAATTAGTACACACAATAAAGAAATAATTCAGAGCATACCCAGCAAATACCATTCAAAAAACATCTACCCAAGACATAAATATTGGGGATTCCATCGCACTCTATCACCATATATTGCTTAGCCCTCCAGTACATCATAGTACCCCATGTTTGGGAAGTCCTATCTAATTTTCATGGCTATATTGATTAGTGGGACTGCTTTCGGTTTTAACCTAGAGACTCTCAAGCAATTTAAAGCCCTCTCTGGACACCATGAAAGAGGCACCTGCGTGGCAGGAGTGGCAGGGCTCTGTGCACTCAAAGTTCACCTACACCAAATTTGCCAAACCATGTCTTTAAAAACGTTGGTTTCTGCACATGATCACTGTTGTGAAGGAACAAGAAATGGCCCTTTTCAAACTGGTGCCACTATATTGGAAGCATACAATTTTCTAAAATGTCTTTTTGTGCTGTAGCATTAACATTACCCTTCACTTGAACTATGGTGCCTTGCCCAAAGCCTGAAAAAACATCCCGAAACCATAATGCTTCCTCCTCAACTCTTTACAGTAGGCCTTATGCATTTCAGTAGGTTGTGTTCTCCTGATGTCTGCCAAACCCATATTCGTTCATCAGACTTCATCAGATAGAGTTATTCATAACTCCATGTTTCCGCTGCTCCATGGTCCAATAAGTGTTCTTTACATCATTCCAGCTGACACATGGCTTTGTGCATAGTGATCTTTGGGTGAGTGCAGCTGCTCGGCCACGGAAAAAACATTTCATGAAGCTCCCTAAGCACAGTGCTTGTGCTGATGTGTCTAGGTGGAGCTTGGAGTAATGCTACAGAGGACAGCCAATTTTCATTCGCAATTTTCTTTAACCTATTAATAATGAATGTGCCCAGAACACCTAAACTCAATAATTAGAAAGGAGGTACACATACATTTGGTCATATAGTGCGGCAGTGCTAAAATACACACACAGTTACTAATATGCAGCTGTCTGAAAAAATATTATGCAAACACTTGAACTATTCACAAAAAGAAAACAACGATATTGAAAACGTATTTTAATCTGATTAAAAAAATAAGCTTAAAAAAATACATAATGTAATAATTCTTCTTTTATGACAGAAAATGTAGCACATGGTACTCTTTCACGCAACAGCAAAGCTTGTGTTGCGAGAACAGCTATTACAATATGCATAATGTTTAAGAAATCAATAATGAAGCAATTAAGTCATTTCGGAAATTAATATACCTCCTCCAAAGATAAGTATGAATGGTGTGCACGACAAAGAATGCAATTTAAAAACTATTGAATTGTAGGCAAATTTGCTAAATGAAAAAATTAGTCTAATATAAAAGCATAATTATGTAATAAACTCCTGAGCTTTCACAAAACGGTTAGTAGGAACTTAGATCTAGCTCTGTAATGTAGCTATATTTTTCTGTAGATGTAGGCTATTTAGGTTTAAGTATGTGATGTACTGAGCTATTTAGGTTTAAGTATGTGATGTACTATGTTATATGAGATGACCTCATCTTAGGGACTACACTTTGGGGATACAACTTTCATATGAACTGAAAAGCTGCTGAAATAATAGGGAGTAGAGAGATATTTCTAAACATGCATGGGATAGGTATGTGACAATCCTGAATCTCAGAAAAATTATTCAGGTTTATGTCTACATCAGGAAAAACAAGCAGGTTGGATTGGCCTAATGGTTCTGGTCTGCTATTAAAGTTCACTGTTGAACTGCAGAATGGAGTGTTCATTTGCACAGATGACAGCTACAGTACACCTAACATATAACAGGTATTTCTTGATTCTGGGTCAGCCAAAATCCTGGTTCCTCAAAATGTAGTAAACACTTAATCAGCCCAGATGTCATTGAGAATAGAGGGGCATGCGCCTCCTTACCAGCAGGTGTGACACTATGACTATACTGCATCAATTAATCTGAACACAGATTAGTGCTATTTCCTCCTCTATTGTAGAGGTCTGGTCTGGATCAACTTCCTGAGAACCTGTTTAGGTTACATTCAAGCACCTTCTTCCAGATGCAATGAGTGCCAAAATCACAAGAGAAGAAAAAAGTAAAAACAGGAGTGGTGTTGAACTCAAAGAGATACCAATGTCCTTTTGTTGAGGCATCAGGAACTTTAGCCACAGCCTGCCAATACCCAGTCTCAGATGACAAAGAAATGATTGTAAATTAAAAATAGACAGCATTACAATGTGGTTATGGTTGATCATAAGGAAATAAATGAGAATAGGGTCAAAGTATCGCCAAGCTTTATGTTGAAAAAATCACATAGTGTATCAAGCAATCAAGCATCATCAAGTAGGAGAAGCAACCAGACATATACTAGCCCCAAAGGTGCATAATATAATATAATTTAGTTTTTAAATGAACATTGGCGACCGGTTTGCATGGACTAAATAAAAAATCCAGTCCTCCATTGCCTGCCTCTACTAAAATCAGGAAGTATTACTATGTAAACTTCATTTGCTTTCACAGTAACACTCCTTCTTAAGTAACTGAAACAGCAAGCAACCTCTTGCATGCTAGCCACATATCACTGTTAATATAGTACAGTATATTTGTGATAGCTTGCTAATGCTCACATCAAATTCCGTGGAGTGACGTTTCTACAGAGCTTAGTGAGATATGCTACCTGCTTTCAGTGGAGGAAGCTGGGGAATGAGTTAAGTGAAACTTTATATCCCCCCCCCCAAAAAAAGGCTGCACCAATTTACATACAAACAATTCACGCCAATATACAATTACTATAGAAGTAGTGCTCCTTTAAAATCTGGTTTAAATTGTCTCTTAAAGTAACCTGGGGAGATCATCTTGGTCAGGACAATATTACACAGCATATTTTAGCTAATTTCTTGTGACCTGATATACATGATGATGTCAGCAAATGCTGTGCATCTGCCCCAAGTGTCCACTGGCCAAATCAGAGACCCAGCCTAAGAATGGATTTATTATCCAGACGCATTTCCCCCAAAACAGCTAATGACAAGTAAGTTGCTCTTAAGGGGACTTCTTAATGTCAAGTAAATTGACCATGTATATACCTCTGAATGGTCCTGTTGTGAACAGTTTTTTGCGCACTATAGCGTTGTCCTGGGTATCGCTTTGGCAGGCAGTGGGGATCATAGGTTGTTGGAGAGATCCTCTGATCTCCCCTAACTGCCCCAAGAGCTGTAAAATCAGTGGAGATTTGAGCTGTTACAACACAGACCTCCACTGCAGCAGCCACGTGGTCATCTTGTGATGTTCAGAAGCTGAGCACCACAAGATTTTCTGTTATGCCCTGCCCATTGCTGTGCCAACTGTGCCCTAAACAGCTTGTGAACGCCACTTTTGCTCCAAGCAGCTTATCAGTGCCATTCTAACCCCCAAACAACCTATATGTGCCATATTTGCACTCATATGCCTTATCCAGCACCGAGATTGCACACATAGGATTTGGGGGCTGAGCAAGTCCTATGTGTGCAATCTAGGTGCTGGATAACGCATATGAGTGCAAATATGGCACATATAGGTTGTTGCTCAGCACCCAAATTGCACACAGAAGTTGCCCAGATTGCATTCACATGATTTACCTAGCGGTGACCTCCTCTCAGAATCTTAGGTCCCCTCTCAGTCAGGTCTTCTCTCAGCAACGTGTGATACATTTCTTACTAAACAGAAAACACATATGCTGTGCAAAGAAAAGAAATGGTAAGTAAACAGGCTTTCTAAACAGTCTCCTGTTGCACAACGGATCCTAACCTCCAGGATCATTGCAGCTGTCACCCCCGGAGTGACTATAATAAGAAGTGACTCCTGGAATTCTGTGTCAACAGCAGTGCCTGGTTGGATAACATTATCTGTCTAGTGTTTCCAAGAAAGATAAAAGAATAATAATTGTTAAGCGGCATAAAATTCCTCACATATATAGCTCTCTGGTCATAGCATAATATGTTCAGTGGCAGATAGGTCAATCCCATTCTAAACATTATATTGTAATGATTAACATTCTGAAACCTCTAAAACAATTAGAATCTAACATGTAACTACATTTGTATCAATGTGCATTTTTGGCAAAAAATTTTCAAATGCAAAATTGAATTTGGGAGGCTTGTATTTTTACTTCTCTTATTTTTATAGTAGATGAGGACACCATTAATTTATTATCAGGAGCGCATTTTCTACTCACAGATCATGATTTAAAATTTAGATGTATAAATTCAAAATAAGGCTTCTTTCCCTTTGTGTTTCTTGTCCATTTTCATTACCTGCTATTAGGATGATCACTTATTGTGTCTTTAACCAGGCCATCCAGCTGTGGCTGGAGTGAATACCAATTAAACTCTAGTTGTATTTGTTCTGTATGTGACAACGAGGAAGTACATCTAGAACAGAACTGTTCAACTGGAGGTCTGTGTGCAAAGTCTAATAAATAGACCAAGGGGGTCTGTTTATTAATTCCTGTACTTTTAGACATAAAGTAATTAAAATCTGAAATGAATTAGTAAAATAGCTACTGAAGTCAAATAAGTTGTTCCCTATCACTTCAATGCAGTTTTAGGTCCATACCAAGTTGTGAGCCACTTGCACTCTTTTCCAAGCTGTAATAGAGGAGACAGTGTTAAGTCATGCATCATTTGCTGATCCACATGAGCATTGTCATCATTCTTGCCTAAATTACTGTTTGGTCTGCAATTAGCCTAATTTGTTGTGAAGAAGTTAGTTACGGTTTCTACCTTCTAAAGATGCTAATAGGCATGTCAGGTGCCAATATAATTCTTCACTTTCATATGTTGAGACCTTGGTGAATTCCTGAAGGATTAATACTTGGGTTGCTACTTCAGAAATCTACACAATTTTACTAGATTTGCTTTTGATACATACTGTGTGTTATGCCAGCCCCACCATCATGTAACATAATGTATGGTCAAGACACACAGCTGCACATGCTTGCAATACATCTGTAATGCTTCTGCAATATAATTTTGCAAAGGTGGACGCAGGGCCAGACTGAGGATGATGAGGGGCACCTGGAACTTTAAGGACGGTGGCTGCTAATGATGTATGCGGCTGAGGGCTGCATATAAGAGTCTGCCCACTACGCTTTTATCCTGAGAAGGATCTTTGAATTGGAGCCCATATCCCTCAGAGGACACTGCATACTTCCATTGCATTGATGGACTTGAAGAACTATACCATTCAGCTCAGAGTTCCATATTGCAAATTATTAGCTACAGACAGGAGTACAGAATGCTGTGGATTGCCTCTACTAAAATGATGCTCCTATGCTACTAGAAACATGAAGTATTCTTTATAGTGATAGCAAAAACAAAAACTGTCCTTCTAAAGCTGGAGAGATCCTTCCTCTTTCGTTCTCTGCAAGCTGTGGATAGAAGTTTATGCCCATTTGTGTGAATTTTATGGAAGTCCAAAATCTGAATTCTCTGTGATTAAGACTTCTTAGAGATTATAGACTTTTCTACTGTTTACAGAGGGATCTGTCACATTTCTTCTTTTTTTGGTTTATGTTTTATTTTTCTGGTGAGGATAGCACAAATACCCTTTGCTTTTTTGGACCAGCTGTGATTATATTATTTAAACTCTACTTACATTGGTCTCTTGATGATGGCATAAATACAAAAGAAGGAACACACTGGTGAGCTCATGCACATCAAAAGGCATGGAGAGCCACGGAAGACAACTGCAGTGGATGATTGCAGAATTAATTTCCTTGGTGAAGAAAAGCTATTTCATAAAATCTAAAAAAGAATCTCAAAAAAGACTCTCTAGGAAGTAGATGTATCATTGTCAAGAGAAGACTTCATGAACGTAAATAAAGAGGGTTTACCACAAGGTGCAACCTACTGGTAAGCCTCAAGAAAGGCAAGGGCAGACCAGATTTTGCCAGAAAGCATATAACAATATCTGACCAAAACAGTATTTTTGGACAGATGAAACTGAGTTCAACCTATACAAGAATTATATAATAGTACATTTGTGATGAGACTTATTTTACTTTTGGCATTCGCCTTATGTGACTCATTGATCACTAATGTGATGTTTTATTTAGCAAGTACATCTATATCTAAAATGTCTTTTTTTCAAGTAACTTGCATTCTCACTTTCATTGATACATATTTTGAAAGATAAAAACCATGTTCTGAATTTATTAACTTTAGAAATGTCATGTTCCTATACTAAAGCATTAGTTCTAACACAGCATTCCACGTAATTAATTTCAAAAGTGGGCCAATGGCAGATTTAAAAAGATAACACTTTATTGAAAACTTCCTTTATGACAACACACTGCATGGTACACTTCCTCTTATTTTCTGTTCTATCGTGAATAGTTTCTCTGAGCTTCTTTTATTTCTTGTGTATTATAAGGTCATTTGTGAAAAGGTATTATATGTTTTTATTCAGAATCTAAGGTTGCCATATACCTTGTATCACAAAGCTTCATCTTAATATATTCTTGAAAAGAAGAAAAATGGATACAGCTATATTAGCCTAAAACAAAATAATTTTAGTTAAAACTGATTTGGCCAACAAAGTAAATATGCAAAGGTATAGGGCCTATTTTCATCTGAAGAAATAACCTTTGAAATCTTGAAATTTTATTTTTTACAGCTTTTGATTTCTCTGCTATCTCAGGATCTCTCCTGTCTTTCTTTATCTCTCCCCTTTCTGCCCATCTCTCTTTTGTGTTACCCCCTTTAACTATTGCCTTTCTATTTATCTTTTTCCTTCTCTTTAATCCTCCCCTTGTTCATTATCTCTTCCATTCCTCTTTATTTCAGCTCCCCCTTTGCTCTCTCTCTTTCTCTCTCTCTTGCTCCATTTTGTATTTATTTGTTTACCTTTGTTTATTTCTCGTTGTTCTCATTATTTGCCCATCTTTCTCTTTATCTCTCATTCTCTTTCTCTTTGCCCTATTCTAGATTCTCCCCTCCTCTTTCCCTCCCTTTTCTACCTACGCTTCTTTTTTTCTCCCTTCGCCCTTTCTTTGGCTCCCCCTTTCTTGTTATAGTTCCTCTTTTAATTTCTCTGATCTCTTGCATTTCTCTTTATCTCGCCTCTTATTTCACTGTATCTCTCCCTTGTCTTGTTATCTCTTCCATTTATCATGCTCTCTCCCTTTCTCATTAGCCATCCTACTTCTCATTATTTCTCCTCTTTCTCCCCATCTCTCTCCTTACTTCTCATTTCTCATTATCTCTCTCATCCTCTTTATCGGAATCTCCTTATTATATTTGGGATGCCCCCATTTTTACACACTCTCACATTTGCACAGACTTACCCACTCACTCTAACACACATCCACATATCCTCACTAACAAGCACTTACATATACACATCCATGCTCACACACTAACACATACATGTACACACACCTTTACACACCTATGCTCACACTATGGGACTAAACTAAGCTATGAAGTTGAGATTCAGGGCTTGAGCCCTATAGCCCCCTCCCCCCAGCAATGCCACAGCCTGCAAGACATGTTGATTTGGCCTTGATTTCTTGATCTTGGTCTCACCAGTTTAAGCATACATTATGTAGGGCAAAATCAACCATTCTTGAAGAAGAAACCTTGCAATACTTGAAAAATGAAAGCGCCTTACTTGCAACTTGCACAGTTGTCTAGAGGGAGAAGGAGGATATATATATCATGACATCTTCTACCCAAAATATAGCTTGCATAAACCCTTTCAGTTGTTTCTGAAACTCAGCAGATGTCATATTTTATTATAATACATGTGCTTTTCTTTTTTTATTTATTTTGTTTTTGATTTTTATGTATGATTTTTATTTTTGCTTCTACTGAGAAACTTACATCAAGATAATATCTGTAGAGCAATGAACCTTTGCCACTGGCAGTAATCTAGCAGTCATAAACAATTAGTTCCTTATGTGACTGGTCCAAGGTTAATTTTAGCCTTCTAAACTGCCTACTGTCTGATCTGATAAGGTTTCTCCTTTAGCTCCAGCTGTCTTCTCCCTGATGTGATTTGGCTACAAGGAGGATGGCATTATCAGCCCATTAACTATCTCCAGCAATAGAGCTGTGAGGATGATGAATATTGATCACCTGTTCTGTAGGCTTAGAAAATGACACTGATTAGATGTGACTCTTGTGGTTTCTTTAGGCATACTTTATTCTAGTAACTTGCAGATCTGATTTGCAATGCTGGCCATGGGGAACAGAAAAGAACTCAAGAATACAGGCATTTCCCTGTACTTCTGACTATTGCCAACTATCAGGAGTTAATATCTTATTCATGTTTAATGTTGATGAGTCAAGATTAGGGCTATTTTTTCATCAAATACCCCTACCTTGGAATGAACATACTCTTTTTATTATTGTTATTATTATTATTATTATTTATTAAAAACAATGTACAACCATTCCCCTAGTATGCATTACTAGATATTAACTAGTATTATTTATTAGATAATAACTAGTTATTTTATAGACAGCTATGGTGCATAGATTCAAAAATGTTGACAAACTTTTTTGCAAATTACTACATCATTACTACATAATACCACTATAAAAGAACAATGAGGCAATGTTGCGGAAATATAGTCAAGGTTATTACAATAATCTGTCACAGTGACACTCATCAGACAACATGAAAAAGAAGGTTACAAGGGATATTGTTCTTCACTCTTTGGTTTTCAGATATGTTGAATTAATTAAGCAGTTCTCTGTTCAAAGTCAATCGGTGAAGAGGTGTGTGACCTATGAGATTTGTACATATATTTACATTCATGAGATGGTGTAGTATGTAACTAACTGTAAGCCTCCGGAGGGTTTTCCTAGTATTGTTAGTTCACTAACATTTTTCTGAAAACACTTTAGGGGACTTGTGTAATTTTTTAAAGTAAATACGGAATGATGTGAACTAATGCAAATACAATAATATACAATTCTAGCTTTAAGAAAAAACAGTCATCTTCCATGATCCGTGGACAAAAGTGTGCATACCCCTGCTCTGTGGTATGGCCCATGTTTGACTCATTTGCACTTAAGCATCCATCATGCTTGATTGAGTAGTGTGTAATAATTGTGTGGTTAATTAGCATTGGGAGGACTTCTGTACCCTGTCTGTTATGCTCTACCAGTAATGGTAATACTGTGATGTGGGCACTAGAGTGAGAAAAAGGACAGGGTAATTGAAATATAAAAGCTTAAAGTATATAAATAAAAACAAAATTGTATACAAAATATGGGCAAAAAAAATGTAATAGCGTTGTTAGTTTATACAGCGATTAATATTAAAGAAAATAGATGACAGACATAACATGTTTTGCCATTGTGGCTTCTTCAGAGATGACTAGCTAATGTAACCATTCAGCCCTATTAAGCTGTAATACAGGGAATACCCTGTTGTATAGTACAGGGTGCCGCTTGTAATTGCAGTCACGTGGTTAAGGCAGACTGGAATATAACACATTCGGATACCGCAAAACTAATGACCTTACTTGTACCTATGTTGGAGATCAGGTGCGCAGTGTGAGCACTTGTGTTTAGGTATGTGTTTTAATTATGCTATACCAAGTGGTATGTTTCATGTGGATGTGTGTATTATGTGTATGAATGCTGAATTTCTACGTAGTTATCTGTCAATATGTCCATAAAAAAACATCAGATTATATGGAAGCCTATTGAAAACAAGCATTGTGTGTTACTTGTGTTGGCATGAGGCATTCACAAATCAATGGATTGGTGGTTGTTGATGGCACAAGTTTTTGTAGCACCAGCTATCAGGTAGTATAATTTTTAAGTAGTCCTTTTGCAGCCATTGTTTTAAGCCAGGGGTGTCCAACCTGCAGCCCTCCAGTTGCTGCAGGACTACATCTCCCATAATGCTCTTTCAGCTAAGGAGCTGGCTGGAGTATGGGAGATGTAGTCCTGCAGCAGCTTGGACACTCCTGTTATAAGCAATCATTTGGAGGCACGGGATAGCTTAGAATTAATTATAGCATTTCAATAATATTACACTGTTTAACTTTTGAGATCTAACTTTATTGGGAAATGGACCCGCTAGAGTAATGCGGACTAGGTTAGGACTGCTTAGATTGGCTCTGGTCTCAGACCTAGGAGCTGAAAACAATGTAAGTCCATTTCATTGGGTTAGAGAACTGTCAATTCCAAGTATAAATTTTGTCAAATCAATTTTTAGATGTAATTTACCGTAAAACATACACCGACAACATTAAACGAATGAAGTAATAGAGTCTAAAAAATCTAGACTCTAAAAGCAATATCTACAAAGATTGGCAAAATAATCTCAGATGCATAAGTGTGAAATCCATTTGCTTTTTCTGCCTGTATCAGCTCAGGTGCAAATTAATTGTTTGAACTGTCACAATGAGTGAAACTGTTTCAGCCTGTGAGTAATCAGAGTCTTAACTTGTAGATAATTTCCCACAGGTATTTTAAGACTTTCAAACGGCAGTTCACATATTGATTCAAAGCTACTGCGAGGCCTAAACAGCTCTTAAGATAAATCAAGGATAAAGGGTTAGAGTGAGAATGTACTAGAAGGTTAGACATGTAAAGGCGTAATTACAAATCTGACTTCAGTATTTCTTCATATAAATGACGGAAAGAGGCACCTTACTACCAAGGGGTGGGTTGACATGGTTGACAGGGAGTAAGATGCTCTAGAATAATCCTTAATTAGTGTTTTTTGTGGTACCAGTTTCTTTTTTAACAACCTGAGGAGGAAAGGAAAAAATCCCAAGGTCACACAATGTAGAGCTCGATCATTTGTTTTCAACTCCGGTTTGCCTTTTCTCATTGGTGTATCTAGAAATCCATTTCTAAGCACAGGTCGCAATTCTAAATATTGTTACCTTCTGACAACTTGCGGATTTCATAAGGGCTTTTATCAGAAGCGTTTTTGCCACCATAAATGAGTCATTCTAAAATATTTGTGCTCATTGAATGGTTAATAATTCAAGAGTCTCATGAACAGTTTATAAAAATGCCCAAGCCCAGAACTGTCTTTCTGATAAGAGGATTTTGTAGACATAGGGGGAGTTAGCGGGAGATTTTCCAGGAGAGTTGTGGTTTCCGTTCCCCATCACACTATTTAATACGAAAGGCCCCCTTTTGGCAATTTTCCATAAGATAGGCTGGTCTGCTCCTGTATAATGCTTAAGCCGATGTAGGAGGAAACTGAAGAAATGTCACAGATTCTTGAAAATCGAAGATACGGTTGGCTCAGAAAAGATAACAAAGTAGCTAAACTACAACATGTTAAAATTGCTTAACACACAGCAAATGTATAAAGACTAGTGGTAAGATAGCATGTCTACTAGCAAAGACTGTAAGATTGTCAAACAAAATGGGGGAAATAGAGCTACTGGTAAATGAAGAACAGTATGACCTAATTTGTGTCACAGAAATGTGGTTAAGTGATTCTCATGACTGGGCAGTTAATTTAAATGGCTACATGCTTTAGGATGGACAGGGTAAATAGGAAGGAAATCTGAGTGAAGGTCTAATATTAAAGAAAAAGTATATGCTGGCATCAGTAATAACATGAAAGTCTTATAGGTAGACATTTGCACAGATGCTAAAGATGTGGTACATCAATTGTAGGAATATACTACAAAGACCCAAATATTAGTATTCACCAGGTTTTATAACAAATTAAAAAAGCTGCACATCTGGGTCACACCTCAGCATTGATGATTACCTAGAGATTAACATGGAATCTTGTAACATATTTTGCAATCTCTTAATTGACAGCATCATGTAGAGACACCAACTATAACGGACACATATCTGGATAACCAACAACGTAGAACAAATATTAAAGTAAGGGAGCATTTGAGGAATAGTGACATGAGATTAACAACAACACATTTTAGACCAATTTTATGAGATGAATTGTTCTCAGGAAGAAACGCTGTAACTAAGTAGAATTGATTATGAAGTGTATGTTTAGGCATATATTCTTTAAAAAATTATAGAACTTGGGGGCGTGGTCTGAATGGCGAACTGAACGGACGCAGGGTGCGGGAGCTCCGCGATTAACCAGCCGTACCGGCATTTTATCTGCATCCATCGGTGGCTGTTTTCACAGTTTAGCCTCATCCCGTCTGCTTTTTGCCTATGTCGGGTCCTCGCACGAAGAAATCTGCGAAGATGCCGCACTTTTTCGAGCCGAAGGGCCGGAAAAAACATGCATCTCGCACGTCGGGCCTACCAAGTGACCAGGAGGAAGACTCTGATGCCT
This sequence comes from Spea multiplicata, assembly GCA_009364415.1. Taxonomy (NCBI): domain Eukaryota; kingdom Metazoa; phylum Chordata; class Amphibia; order Anura; family Pelobatidae; genus Spea; species Spea multiplicata. The sequence goes on along the minus strand of VKOC01017538.1, from coordinate 97,930 downwards.
CTACAGGCCCTGCCTTGTCTTCTCTCTCTAGGCCTCCCTCTCCAGCCGACATTCAACGAGATGACCTGGGTCAAGACACACAAGCACTCACCTCTCACACTATGAAGTCTCTGCTACGCGAAATGCGGGAGCAGCTCCGCCAGGACTTCCAAGATATCGCCAATTCTATCCGACGCGACCTGGATGGCCTGGGGGACCGCACAGATCATCTAGAGAGGCGCATGGAGGAGTTCGCTGACGCACACAACACCCTCGCGGATGACCATACCGCGCTCAAATCTGAGGTGATGCATCTCAGGGAGAAAGTGATGGACCTGGAGGATCGCTCCCGGCGCAACAACATACGCCTGCGGGGCATTCCAGAGGATGTGGGCCAGGAGGCCCTGCAAGATTTCGTGATTGACCTTTTCAAGCATCTCCTGGGAGATGGTAACAACGTTGACATACGTCTCGACAGATTGCATCGCACCGCGCGGCCCAAGGCGCTATCCTTAAAATCCCCTAGGGACGTTCTGACTAGGGTGCACTTTTACGACGTAAAAGAAAAAATCATGCAAGCGGCCAGGCGCAAGCCTGATCTCCCTCCTCGTTTCCAGAACATCATGCTCTTAACCGACCTTTCTCAACTTACCCTTCAGCGTCGGCGTTCCTTCGCTCCGGTGACGAGCCTCCTGAGATCGCACAATATCCCCTATAGATGGGGATACCCCATACGGCTTATTGTCGTCAGAGATGGCTCCGCATCTTCCATCCTCACCCCGGAGGACGGCATGGCTCTCCTGCATAAATGGGGTCTCGACTCGGCTGCTGATCCTGCGCTGCTGCCTTCTCCTGCCGCGAAAGACAAGGTTTCCCCGCAGAAGAAATTGAAGAGGGACTGGTCCACGAAGACTTGACAGCCTTCATTCGTCTACAGGACGGTAACCAGTACCTTCTCACCTGTTGGGCCTTTGGCTGTCGCCTACACTTTGCCCGCTACACAGGGATTTTCTTTTCTAATATTTTTTTCACTTTTCTACTTATGTTTCGCCGCCTTTTTCCGTCGTTTTTATTTGCGCCTTATTTAAGTTATATTTAAGTTTTATTGCCTTCTCACCACGTGCGTTTTACATATTTGCACTCCACTTTCTCCCCTGACTCCGGCTACGCCGGCTGCACTGGTGTCAGTGCCCCTCACGAATTTCGGCCTAGCACATTTGTGGGCTTCAAAGATTTTCCCTCACTAGGGATACGTTGCGATGTACCATGCACCTCATTTCCTAACTTACATATACTTTCTTTTATTTTCACACGTCGGATTGTTCACTCATGACGCCCTTTTTTATTTGTTTTTTTTTACTTACATACACATTTCTCTCAGGCCCTTATCTACGGCCACGTGATGCTGCAACATATTTTTGTAGGCTGCGCGGCCTCCCGCTGGATGGGTCCCTCTCACTCATTCTTATCCGCCCCCCACGTGCTATTTACAACCTTAGCACGCCCTTTACATACTATGTTTGGGCGCTCAGCCCTGGTTCTTCATTATTTGTGTTCCTTATATGTACTTTTCTTTTTGTTTGCAATCAGTGATGCTCCTCCGATACATTTCATTATGTCCTTTTATTGTTGTGTCCTGCCGGGTCGGGTGTGGTTGCTCACGCGTTGCCTCCAATCACTCCACTTTGGGGACTGGCTTCCCTGCGGGTCTTTCTTACCCTTTTCTTTTCCCTTTTTTTTACTGTTTTATAAATGGCCGATCTAGTTCTCCTGTCCATTAATGCCAAGGGCCTTAATACTCCTCAGAAACGCAACTCCTTGTGGTCTGAGGTCAAGTCACACAAAGCCAACATTGTTTGTATTCAAGAAACCCACTTTAAAAAGTCCAGCAAGATTAATTTATTTTCCAAACGCTTTCCATGGCAGTATCACTCCACGGCTACCTCTAAAAAGGCGGGAGTCTCGCTCCTCTTTTCTACTGCCCTTTCATTTTCTTTGATACGTAAATGCCCTGACCCGCAGGGACGCTTCCTCATTTTGGTCTGTGACATTAACTCCGTTCGCTACACTATAGCCTCTTTTTATGCCCCCAACACCTCCCATACTCAATTTTTCAGTTCGTTTTTATCTAAATTGGATACCCTACGGCAGGGTCAGGTCATCTTATGTGGTGATTTGAATGCGGTGTTAATCCCCGAGCTGGACAGCTCCACTCACAGGCCCTCTACACACACTTCTCGCACCCGCACACTTGGCTCCACGTTGTCCTCTTTGCTACACTCCAATCAACTGTTTGACGCCTGGAGGGTCTTACACCCTTCCGAGCGAGATTACACGTTTTTTTCTGCACCACACACTTCATATTCCCGCATAGACTACTTTTTTCTGGACAAATTTACTTTGCAATCGGCCAAATCGTGTTCCATAGGGTCCATCTCTTGGTCCGACCATGCCCCGGTTATACTTACCCTTGCACTCTCGTATCCAGTCTCGGGCAGAGGCAGTTGGCGCCTTAACGATAGTCTGTTGTTAACTCCCGCACATAAAGAGCAAATTCAAATGCATCTCACTGATTATTTCCACGACAACACTTCCCCTGATCTCTCTGCGGAGACGGTGTGGAACGCTCATAAGGCGGTTATACGAGGCAGGCTTATCAGCTTGGCATCTCACCTTAAGAAGCAACATTTGGCGGATAAAACCTCCCTGCTTCTGCAACTTTATGACTCGGAAACTCTCCACAAGCGCCATCCATCTGACTCCCTGTTGCGCAAAATCAAACACATTAAATCCCAATTATCGGAAATTAATGCCCGCTCCACAGCATACATGTTGTTGAAGTTAAAACAAAAGTTCTATGCGAAAGGCAATAAAGCCGACTCCCTTCTGGCCAGAAAACTCAAACACATTGTGTCTCTATCCCGTCCCTCTCACATTATTGATAGTGGGGGTCGTGAGATTCGTAATCCTTCACAGATGGTAGAGGCTTTCGCTGCATATTACTCCAAATTATACAACCTACATCGCGACACCACCATTTCTCAACCCTCACTCACAGACATTACCGCCTATCTGGAGGCTACACATTTACCCTCTCTTGCGCCTGAACTTTCTGAAACGCTTGCCGAGCCAATAGAGTTGAGGGAGATTGAGAGGGCCATTAGTCATCTTAAAAAAGGCTCGGCCCCGGGTCCGGATGGATTCACCGCAGCATATTATAGTTCTTTCTTACCTACTTTAGGACCTCATCTGCTTTCTCTTTTCCGCTCCTTTATGTCATCTGGCGTCGTTCCCTCCGAAAATCTTAAAGCGCATGTAGTTACTTTGCCCAAACCCGGTAAGCCGCCCACGGTATGTCCTAACTTTCGTCCCATTTCTCTTCTCAATACCGACCTAAAAATTTATGCGAAAATATTGGCGAATAGACTTGCCCCGCTCCTACCCTCTCTTTTACACCCTGATCAGGTAGGCTTTGTTTTGGGCCGTCAGCCCTCTGACAATACCCGCAAGTTTTTGAATTCCCTTTGGGACGCAGCTAAGCGTAAATGCCCCAGCCTTTTTATTTCTTTTGACGCCGAAAAGGCGTTCGACAGGCTTCACTGGGTGTTTTTGTCGAGAGTTCTTCATAAATTTAATTTCCCCCCTCCCTTTATACAGGCGGTCCTGGCGCTCTACGCGTCTCCTACCGCTTGCATTTCCATGATGGGTTTTCTTTCCTCCCCGTTTTCCATCACGAATGGCACCCGTCAGGGCTGCCCCCTATCCCCCTTACTCTATACGCTCGCACTTGAACCCTTAGCGGCTAGCATACGCGCGGATCCTTTGATTTCTGGGTTTCTCCCCAACGGTGATACGAGCAAACTTGGGTTATTCGCAGATGACATTCTGGCGTCGGTTACTTCCCCGGAGCGCTCCCTCCCTGCTCTTTTCGCTCAATTCTCTCGCTGTTCTGCCGTTTCTTATCATTCTATTAACATCTCTAAAACGCAGGCGATGTGTCTCCATCTGGACCCGGGTTGTAGGGCTCGTCTCTCCTCTATTTATAAATTTGAGTGGAGGACGTCCCATCTCTTCTATTTGGGTATTCGGTTGCCCAAGTCACTTCACGATATAAACACCTTAAACATTGTGAGGGTCTGGGACTCGGTGAGGCGGGACATCGTTAGGTGGCGGGGCTATGAGCTCTCTTGGTTGGGCAGGGTTAATGCCTTAAAAATGACAGCCCTCCCGAAACTGTTATATGTGCTCCGGACGGTCCCGGTTAAACCCCCGCGGGGGCTCTTATGTTCTATTCAGAAATTTTTTGTTTCCTTCACGTGCATCAGAAGCAGGCCCAGAGTGGCGAACCGTACCCGTTTTGTGCCTCGGCTGCAGGGGGGATTGGGTGTTCCCCATATAGAATCTTATCATGAGGCTTGCATTCTAGCGCAAACTCTCCCTTTTCTTTCGCCCATTCGCCCTCCTACTTGGACGGCTCAAGAAAATAGTGTTATTTCTCCTCTTACTGTTGACCAGCTCTTGTGGCTACCCCGCTCTAAACGCCCGCGCCTTCTGTCTCTGCCCCCGACAACTAAGCACACTATTGACATATGGGATAGGGCGGCCAAACGTTTCCCTACGCCTTACACGTATTACTCCCTTACGGGTTTTGGAGTTGCTCATTCCTAATTTTTCTATTTCCCATTGGGTTCGCCCAGGTCTCTCCTCACTGGGGGATCTCTTTGAGGACGGGATTTTGCGCCCTTTTTCGCACTTCACATCTATACACAACATTCCACGACAAGACTTTTTTCGCTACCTCCAGGTCCATCATCTCCTGGGCTCTTTGCCCTCGTCGGTGTGTCACTCTACCCCGCTCCTCCGCCAGGTGGCCGCCCTATGCGACTCAGCTCCCAGGTTTCAAGGGGGTATCTCTATTTGGTACTCGGTGTTACTGGCCCGTTTCTCTGCCCATAAGCTGCCTCATATGCTTGCCTGGGAGAGGGAGCTGGGAAAGGAATTCCCACTAGATACATGGCTGGAGGCGGAGGAGGCGATGCGGGGGGTTACTCATTGCACCAATCACATAGAGCTCCAAAAGAAGCTCAGTTGTCGCTGGTATCTTACCCCGGCTCGTCTTTCTCGCATGTGGCCAACCCAATCCAAACTTTGCTGGAGGGGCTGTGGCCAATCTGGTTCTATGCTTCATATATGGTGGAGCTGTCCAGTTCTGAAGCCGCTTTGGTTGGAGATATTTACCCTGCTCCGCCGTATTTTTCACTGCCCATTTGATTTTCTTCCGGAATTTGCTTTATTACATGTGTTCCCCGATCCTATCCCCTCCTCGACACGCAAGCTTCTCATACACATTCTCCTAGCCACTAAATTATGTATTGCCAGACACTGGAAGGCGCCTTTCCCTCCTACCGTTGCTGAAATAGCTTCCACCACTGAGCGGCATAGGGTCTTGGAGAAAATGTCCCACGACTCGTCTTGCACGTCACACATATACTCGAGAGTATGGACTCCCTGGCTTGCTAGCCAGGTCCTCTTTGATTATTGTTGATCGCTCACCCTTGACCACACCCGGCCGACACTCCGTTGTTCTGGTAGGACGTCGTATGTTCTTATTGCGTCCACTGTTCCACGGCCTCGGTCGTCTGCTGTATCACTGATTCGCTTTTGTTTTGATTCGTTTTATGTCACATTTATTTTGTTTTTGTGATCACTTGCGCCATACATCTCCATTCATCAAATGTCACTTATAACACACTGCATGGCAAGTGGTCCTGTTGCTTCCACGACACGGTTTCTGTATGTTTTACGCAAATCTGTAAAATTTTCATCGGTATCGTTTTCCTTTACGAGTTCGACTGATGCGACCTCTCGATCCTCTGGGCATTATATTAATTGTTAATTTATGGTTTGTCTTCTTGATCGCCGTGAGGTCTGCCTGTTATATGTTCCGTCCTGCGTGTCGGATGTTCTTTTGTCTGGGGTCCTGCCGACTCTTTATCTGTAACCCGATTTCCGATGAATAATAAAAATTTTAAATACAAAAAAAAAAAAAAAAATTATTAGAACTTGAAAAGGGCAGAGATGGACTAGAAAATTAAATAAGCAGAAATTGGAACATCTTAGTTGAAGGCTAGGAGAAAGGCTAAAAAATGCTATAAAATTCAATAGATGCCTTTAAAAAAAGGCAACATTGGAAATTGCTTGAATGTGGGTTTTTTTACTTTTTCTGTATCATCATCAATGTTGAACTTGGTGGACTGGTGGTTTTCTTCAACCTAACTCATTATGTTAATAAGATTTCACTACACATTATAGAAAGGCCAGGAAACTATTCCTGAATCCTGAGGTTAAGTGAGTGAGATAAGGATACAAATTTCCTAGCAATGCTCCCATCTTATGGGGTAAACTCCACGGTGGTATCATTTTTTTTTAATGAAGAAAAACATACTAACATGGAAACATTCAATTTGACAGAAGATAAGAACCATTCGTCCAAACAGTCTGCATTCAACTGATATCTTGAACTTTTAAAAGTGAATATTTTCGTTAACAAGATAGGAAAGATTCTTTTTTTTGAAAAGAAAAGGTCAGCTTGCTAGTTGAAAACAATTATTGTTTTATGTTTGAAATTCTGAACATGGCTTTCTAGTATAATGGAAAAAAAAGTTTCCCTTTGCTGCACTGGTACCTTTAACTATCATTTTTAAATGTTCTTGTGTCCCTTAGAAATCCCCCATTATTATTTCCCGTGTTTTGATATATTTATCCTTTATCACTGTTGTATGACCAATGTCAATGTGTATTTTCTACAAATTATGCAACATAAAATGACGGTATATTTTTATGTTAAACTTTTACCATGCCACGTTTTACAGCTGTGAAACTAAGTGAAGATTGTGATAATGGCCTTAAAAAAATAATTCAATGCTTAATAAGCTACCTAGATAATAATGGAAGGATCATGTTATAAGCTTCAGTAGCATCTGAATTTACATCTTATTCATATTTGGCTGTTGGTTTTAATTAATAAGCAAAATGCAACATATCAGGTTTTATTTGCATGGTATTAGGAAGAAACAGGTATTATTTAGTTTCACATCATCAAAAAAATCATCTTTGCCTAGGTAACTTAGAATAAGGGATCAGAAAATCATACATTTCCACAGCCAGAGACAAGATAAGTAAAACACTTCAAACAGTAAGAAAAAGTAATTATGCAGTGAGATGTGATTTAAGTTTATTTTTGTAAGGAACGTTCTTGCTAAAAAAATTGTAAAAGCAAAAGAAGTACCAAAGTACTGACTATATATTACTAGGTGGTTAATGGTTATAATACAGCACCACGGAATACGATGGCCCTATAAAAATCAATAGATAATAATAAGAATTTCAACGATGCATGAAATGAGTTTAGACACATGTTGTGAAGAATGCGTTTAGGCAGGAATTAAGCTGTGATGGAAGTTTATACTTTGGCACACGTTATGCCGTTCTCATCTAGAAAGAAACAATAACCAACTGTTTCATTCCAAGCTACAGGTCACTGACCTTCACATCACACAATCTCTTCAAGGGCACATAGAAATCATGCATTGACACCACATGACTATTGTCCTTCCATCATTTATCCTTCCTGGCGCTAGCTCCTTCTCCCTCATCCTTCCTGATACACTCTCCCCCAATAATTTTAAATGGTAATATTGCAAGGGACTTCTTTTATCTCATATCTCATACAATTAAATTTGAAACACCTCGGTTAATATCACTATAAAACAAATATAAGATATAACATTTAGCTACAATAACTTGTGAACTCTTTGTTTATAATGTAACTGTACTATATGAATATATATATATAATATATATATATATAAAAATATATATATATGTATAAATAAGGCTTGCGGTACAAGGGCACAATGGGTGTTTTTTTAACAACATTTGGGGTATAAGCTAGATTTATAAGCTAGTCTTCATCTTCGTGAAAAAAATCATCTTATTCTACGAATATTCGCCCATTCCCATGTTTGTTTCGGGCAAATATTTGTATACGGTCTTCGTAATGTTTTTTTCTCTTCGTTTTCTAGCAAGGGTTAATATGGAATTAACACAGTAGCAGTTAGCAACAGCTTTGGCGCCAGGATTTAAAGGTTCATAAGAGCAAAAAAAGACTGAAAAAACCTCGTCTTATAATCGAGCAAATACGGTAATTGCATCCACCTTTCCCAGGATACCCACAAGCCCTCCTTGCCAGCAAAGGAACTTTAACAGATATTGTATTTTATTATTTCCTCACAGCTGTTGATTTCTACAAAAAAAGGCTCACAAAGTCCATGAAAGAAATGAGTCATTTTTTAAAACATGGGTGTTTTGTAAAACTTTTTCTTTCTTTGCTCACGGTGAAAACAACTGTTATTAAACTAAATTCAAGCAACAACTTCTAATATATTGCCTCATATTAAGTATTAAAGCAATGGCTTGATTCCCATTGAGTTGGTTTTCTTTGCCGTGGCATAATAAAATACTAAACTGATAATAACAGTTTAATTCAGCTGTACATTTTCATTAATATGCTTTTCACCCACTACAAGAAAGAGAACAAAGAAATTGGATGCAAATAATAGATGAGCGTTGGAAGGAGCACCCTTAGGACTACAGAGTCCAACTTGAAACTTTCTTCCAATGTCTATAAAGTTAATTTTAAATATTTTAATGCATGAAAACATTTCTTGCTAAACTTATATAGCTTTTGAATTGACACTGTAATACTAATATTGCGTATAGTACCCCCCTCCTCATGTAATTTCAACAAGCAGCATGGAAGAAAAGCTCATGTGCTGTGAAGTACAATATACTGTTGTTTATCATTGTTATAGAAATTTGTGAAAAAAATGATGTGACTTATCATATAATGCAGAAGTAATTTTAGATTTCAGACCGTTTCTATTCCTTGCTGAATTCCCTTTCTTATCATTATATAATAGATATGGTAATGTGATGGCTGAATTCCCAGTAATTTAACTGCTTAAAGGGGAACCCATGCCATTTTTTTTATTAGAATCAGATCAAAAATACCTTTACAAAAATATTTTTTTCAAAATCTTTTTTTTTTAACCATTTTAGTTTTTGCGTAATGTATTGTTTTTCGGTAGCTAATATTTGTCATTCATGTTTCTTCTTGCTCTGTTACAGTGGGGCAAAAAAGTATTTAGTCAGCCACCAATTGTGCAAGTTCTCCCACTTAAAAAGATGAGAGAGCCTGTAATTTTCACCATAGGTAAACTTCAACTATGAGAGACAGAATGGGGGAAAGAATACAGGAAATCACATTGTAGGATTTCTTAATGAATTCATTGGTAAATTCCTCGGTACAATAATCATTTGGTCACCTACAAAACAAGCAAGATATCTGGCTCTCACAGACCTGTAACACCTCTTTAAGAGTCTCCTCTGTCCTCCACTCGTTACCTGTATTAATGGCACAGGACTCAAATCATGCAGTGCAGACGCGTCCCTCTGCTTAAGCAGTACATGTCCGGGCCCGTCTGAAGTTTGCTAGAGAGAATTTAGATGATCCAGAGAGGACTGGACAAATGCCATATCGTGTTTGGAGGAGAAAGAATGCTGAGTTGCATCCAAAGAACACCATACCTACGGTGAAGCATGGGGGTGGAAACATCATGCTTTGGGGCTGTTTTTCTGCAAAGGGACCAGGACGACTGATCCGTGTAAAGGAAAGAATGAATGGGGCCATGTATCGTGAGATTTTGAGTGAAAACCTCCTTCCATCAGCTAGGGCATTGAAGATGAAACGTGGCTGAGTCTTTCAGCATGACAATGATCCCAAACACAAAGCCCAGGCAATGAAGGAGTGGCTTCATAAGAAGCATTTAAAGGTCCTGGAGTGGCCTAGCCAGTCTCCAGATCTCAACCCCATAGAAAACCTTTGGAGGGAGTTGAAAGTCCGTGTTGCCCAGCAACAGCCCCAAAACATCACTGCTCTAGAGGAGATCTGCATGGAGGAATGGTCCAAAATACCAGCAACAGTGTGTGAAAACCTTGTGAAGACTTACAGAAAACGTTTGACCTCTGTCATTGCCAACAAAGGGTATATAACAGTATTGATATGAACTTTTGTTATTTACCAAATACTTATTTTCCACCATAATTTGCAAATAAATTCTTTAAAAATCAGACAATGTGACTTATGGACTTTGTTGTCTCATTCTGTCTCTCATAGTTGAAGTGTACCTACGATGAAAATTACAGGCCTCTCTCATCTTTGTAAGTGGGAGAACTTGCACAATTGGTGACTGACTAAATACTTTTTTGCCCCACTGTATATTAGCTATTACACAAAAACCTTAATACCTTGCTTTGTCTTAAACAATAAAATGGCTCAGTGTTAATCACCAAGCAGGACACTGTGAGCGATCAAAGTCTTAACTGACATCTCATCAGTGTGATGTTTGACTAACTCACAGCATCACTACACTTAATTTATCAGCCTTGGCCAGAAATTCTGGTTGTCAGATTGCTAATTTATCAGTGGTGCAAATGCGAACAGTAGGACTCCCCATTAAGTCCTTGTGGTCATTTGACACACAATCCCTAAAACATAATCTACAGTGTTAGCTACAGTGTTAGCTCTGTAACTGTACCGACTCATGGACTCAGTACAGAGATTAGACCTCATGGACAGTTATAAATATGTAAATATGTAAAATAGTTTATAATATAAGATTTGAGAAGGTAACTGTGTTCCCTGTCATTGTTTTCTACCCAAATGCCCGTATGTGGCCCTCGATTTTTTCATTTTTGTTTCTTTAGCCGGTTACTGGTGGTTCTAGAATTCTTCTCACGTAACCTTACTCGCCTTTCTACCTGTTTACAATATGTAACCTCTTCGCCATGTTTGCGCAATTATAATGTGAACACTTGGTGATGGGATGGGTATGGAATAATAAGGTCTGCTTCCCAATATGTATTCACTGTAATACATCTTATTATAATACAGTGTGTTAATGTTAAATATTTAAACGTTCTGCTTGCCCTGTCTGGTATGAGATTATTATTATAATCTCTGACATAGATATGATAACTGAATGTCTTTCAATTGTATTAAACCTGATTTTCATAACTTTATATGCACTGAGAAGATAAACAATGAAGTAATACTTGAGATTAACTGAACCTTTATTACCACTGAGAAAAATTGTGCTTAAACATTCTAAATTGAACATCATAATGTAACTACAGCAGAAAATGAATACAAATAGGATTTTTTTAGTAAATGTTTTATTAAATTGTATGAAGACAATTTAAAAAAACAAGAACATTTATACAGAATGCAAACTTATGCATAGTTTTTTAAAAAAAAAATAAAATGAGTTGTATCAGCAAATTATTTTAACATTAGATAAAAGGCAATAATGAAAGCTTTTGTTTAATACCTTTTTAGGTGAATCAGATTTACCCATTACTAATCTCAGCGGAGTAGATGGAATAGCTCATGTTTCCCAAAAAGAAGATAAGTTACTGAAATTGTTTTGGGCGGAAGTCACAGAAGAATATATGTTTGAGCATTTGCAAATGAATTCCATTCATGCCTCACTCAGTTTACATTCACACATATACACTTACATATGTACATACACACACACACACACAGCCACTCCAACACTGTACACTTTCAAATACATACACAGACACAGCCACCCCAACACCATCCATACATACATACATACATGCACACATACACACACTCTCTAAAACTTATATAAACTTACACATACAATTATTATAAACTAAAATTGTAGCTCTTGTTAAGATATCAATTTTAAAATATAATAGGCATTTCTGTTAATCTGTATTATTCCTATTTGATCTTTACCTGCAATGCAGGGTTTGCATGCATTACTCAAATGATCTCTATGTTTCCATATGGTTCTCATTTGAGCTATTCCTGCAAATACCTTTACACATTTTGCTGTCATTTTTTAAGAAAAGTTTCTGTGCATGTTAATTATCTACTGTAAAAGTAATTTCTGTGTTTAAAATAACTTTTTTCAGTAAATTATTTAAATAAACTTGAAAATGGTATTTCATACTTGGGCCACAGTGATACTAACAACTATGTGTTTTCATTTCAATCTTATTTATCCATCAAATATACTTTAAAAATGTGTGGTTTGTCTCTATTCTGAAAAAAATATATCCGGGCCAGGACCCCACAGGTGTCATGCACACAATAATGGCACCATGAAATATGGGGCTGGTATTCAGTTATTTTCAGGGCTGTTTTTTATCCCCAGTATGGCCCAGTATGTTGAATAAGGGTGGGTTATGAGGTGACACAATGGGAAGAAATTTAAGAAAATAATATGAAAAACGGCATTACTGTTCTTTCAAGTATATGGGGGTTTTTTCACTGTAATTTCTTATTCATGGCTGCTCCTAACAGCAGCACCAGTTATAATTAATTCAACGATAATATAGACAAAATATTATTATGCTCCTATTTCTTATCAAATCATTAATTCAGAAAGTGTTAATCTCCTTATTACTGTTCTGGGAGCATTGCAGATGACTGGAGGCGTTGCAGTGGCGCATCACATTAGCAGATATGGATGCATCTGTGACGCAGCCTGTTTCATGCGATGCGTGAAAAGCCATCCTCAGAAGTGACTTGGAAAGCAGAGCACCTGCAAACAGCCAGGATCTGTTTTTTACTCTTCTCTAGATAATGCTCAAAAGGGAAATGGGTTAAATTAAAAGGTAATTGGTATCATCATCTTAAAATCAATTCAATATGTGTGAAGTAATCACTAAACATGTCTGAGTGCAGTTCCTTTTAATATTCAGCTTTCAATAAAAACTATATTTATTTTGCCCGTAGAAGCACACTCATTCCCCTATACTGTATTTTCACGCGGTTATTCGTTTCAAAAGATCATATATTATCTCAAATTAACATAAAATTATTGGGTTTGTCATATTTATCATTTATTACAAGAGACATGTTTTCAGGTTTAAAATGTGGTAGGAATTTGTAATAAGCCTTCAGTGGTACCTACAGATTTACATATGATGAAGGGTATATCAAGGTCATTGAGGGAAAATGATTTCTAAGTGGCATTGCTTGATGAAAATAAGACACTGAATACTTTTAAAATTAAAGTGGATCCCTAAGTAGCTCTAAGGTATTTTATCTGGCAAACAATCCAGTAATATCACTTCTGTTAGCCACTTACATATAATGGTATTCACCCTTTCATGAGAGTAGGGGAGAGATATATTCCAGGGCTCATTGTAATTAAAATAACCAATATTACAACATCCCTCTATTTCACTGCATATTGGACCGGGGGCAGTATCAGCACCAGGCAGTGTAAATCAGGGGTACAATGGGCAGTGGTATATTTTTCACAATGAGGAAGCTCTGTAGCGGTAGCAGTCCTTTCAAAATCAAATTCCTCAATTTTATATCCTGATATCTTCAGTTAAAAAGGCATATGTGCTGCATATGAGTGTATAACAATGGTTTACAGTCATGAAAGTCAAAAAATGTTTACATACAACAGCAGGGCAAAAAAGTGTGTTTATAAATGACAAATGCAATAATTACACATACATACATACAACTAAAGTCATTGGCTCTTATTATTTTACAATTAGAAGCTGTTGTTGTGTTTCAGTAGTAGACTTACATAACCAGGAAAGCCTCATATTTTGTTGAGAACAAAATTAATAAATATTCTGCAGAAATTAGGCAGGCAGGCAGGCAGGCACGTGAGTATGATATTTCTTGAAATTCTGTCTCTGGGCTTTGTTTCAGATATACAATTACACTACCAACAAAGCCTCATATTTTTGTAGAGCACAAAATAAATTTGTGCCATTAATAATGATTAATAGCTAGACAGGCCAAAGCAAGGGGTTCTACATGTGCTGCTTGTTCAATCGGTCCTTCAGTTGAACTGTTGTGCCCAGCAGAGACAGCTCACCCATTGCATGCTCTGTGTGTCCACCAAAGAAGCCAGTTTTTGTTAGGCAGAGCCGACAGGAATGTATGAAAAAGCAGCAAGATAACCCTGGTAAACCAGACCCAAGTAGGCAGAAGCCTTTTTGCCCAGAGTCAGCAATACAACAAGCCGCATGCAGCTTCATCAGAATCAGCAATACTAGCAAACATCCTCCAAGGTGCAATTTTTGTTACTACCAAGGTATCACAGAGGGGTCATGTGCTGGTGCTTGCAAACTACTCTATGATGAGGCATAGGATAAATGTACTACTAGATGCCACCACAACCACCACAGGTGCCACCACTACCACAAGCACTGCCAGCCATGTAATGTTTTTTATCTACCCATAACAGAGATGAACAGGTCTATTTTAGGTCCAGAAGAAATCAAAATTGCCCAGTTTTGTAGGAAATTTAGTCCCATAGCATGTGCCTGGGTGTGCATGTCTACCAGTGCCTGCCCATTGCCCAACTGCTGCAGCTGCTCTATCACCCTTTCTTACTCTAAGGGATAATTTTATCAAAATGGTAAACTTTTGAGGAAATTGAGTTCCAAAGCATGCTGCTGAATATGTCTATGCATTTGTATAGTACTGCTGTTGTGCAATGAAAAATCTAGTCTGGATCGTTTCCTAATTACTAAAATTCTGCTGATGTAAGTGGAATGTGGGTCCGGGAGGTGGCAGGACCTCCTCCATTGAAAATATTGCTTTGAATTTTGTTCCCCAGTAAAACAACAAAAAAAACTCCAAATATATTCCAAACTGAAAGGTCAGGCAAACAAAATTTGTGGTTCAAAAACGAACATGGAAAAAAGAAATAAGATTTGAATCTATTTTGCTTGCCATACACAAGGCTATTTAGAACTATTATGGAATATCAAGGAAATTACGGATTAATAATTTTAATAATGTTATGGTACCAAGACAGATTAAATCTGACAAGCACTTTTTCATTTGCAGATATAAAAGGTGGATAAATTTTGGAGATGAAATGTTTCAGGTGTTTTACATATCTACGTTTCACACATTTTGAGCTCAATTCTACTCCCAGCTCAATTCTACTCCCAGACATTTGTAGAATAAGAAGAGCCCACATTAAATTAGTAGTATTTAAACTACAAAGGCACAAGTCCCAAAAACACAATTTAAATGCACTTCGGATATAGTATGCATATTTCATCTTCACAACCTATTTCCACATCCAAGCCTCTGCATGACCAAATAGATCAAAGGAAATGCTTCTAATTGAAGTTAGCAAATGTCGTTACCACAGCAAAAAGCCCTACAGCCAGTTGAAGGACAGTACGCTTGCAACAATCATAATATGTTATAATAAACACCTGCACAATCATATTCTGCGTGTTTATTATACACGTGCGAACGCGCGTTAAGATACAGCAAATGACTAAAGGATAAGGACACTACAGCAATAAGAGAGACACAAAGGTGTATTCACTAAAGGAGGAGTTTATAAGAGAGTTTGCAGGACTCTTTCAAAAAGAGCCGAGTTGGTCCTGCATAACGCATATTTCAGTGAGGTGATTTTTCCAACACTGTCATTGCTTTCAATGCATTATACAACCCAGCTCTTTCCAATTCATAGCACTATGATGGAGTTGAGATGTTCATCGCTCCTGCTTTTGTAAATAAACCCCAGATGAGAAGTTATATCAAAACTAGTGATCATGGGGTAGGAGATTATCAACCAATAGTACATATTGTACACTTATCCACTACCCCCTCATTAAAGTAAGTCTTTCGTACACTAAGTCAAACTTTATTACATAAAAGTATAAATCTCAGGAGGAGCATAATTAATATGCAAATGACAATTAACCATTTCAGTGGCTGTAAGGAACGCTGTGCATTGATTTATCTCTACAGAGAACCAATGATTATATTATAATATAGAGCAGCTTCTATTACAGGCCTGTGTTTTTTTCGTCCTATGCAGCAGGATGCCGTCTCACACACTGGATTGGGTTGGGAAATCTAAGAAAGTATTTCAGGCAGAAGGGTCGTGCAGTAATCAGTCCATTTTACTGCTTTATCTACACATTGTCAACCTTCATGACTTTTTTTCATGTGAGAAGGGCCATTTATCAGAAGTTCAACAGATGTCTAAATCATCCTTCAATAATACAGTGTTTTTCTATTGTATAACATAGGTTGTCAACATGGATCAAAATCCATTGAATTCAATACTTTTTGTGCAAATATCCGATTGGAAACATAATCTAATGCTGCTAAATATCCCAAACCCTCCCAAACATATATGGTTAATTCTGCAAAACTTGGTGTAATTCATAAATACAATGACAGACCTGCAATTAACGATTTAAATACTTAAATACTTGCTCATTTGAATATTCTCAAGATTTCCCTAAAAGTGAAGGGTAACACTGGTGTCGACCTCTCACTCTCAGTACCTGGAGAAATACTGTCTGCACCTAATTGATGGGCCCAAGAGGACTTAAAATATATGACTGGGGTTGGACTATGGAGCCTCAGATACTTTATCAACGGGATAGTTCTAGTTCTGTGCCACAGGATTCAACCTGTGCCGCTGTATGTGGACCAAGCATGTCTTTGTTGAGCCAAAACCAGGATAGAGTCCTACTTCATATGGGGCTCCAACACGGACAGAGTAAAGTGCACAATCATGTAGAATTATCCTTCCAAGGGCAATAAGGTAGTTTCTAATATACCATATTTGCCGAGAGCCTCTTTTGTGTCTTAACTCCGTGGATAGGACTCTGAGAAACAGTGGGACAGCTCCATCCTTTGCAACCAGAATACACACTGGTTTTATCTGACTTGATATCTGACTTGGTATCTTTTAGTAATTTATAAGCTCAACAAAGCCAAGGAGCAGATTCCAGGGCTCTCTGATGCCACAGCATCATTTGGCGTAATATGGAATCTGCAGTAAGAACCTGGCTCCGTACAATGTTTAATTAAGTCAGCGAGATTTATTCCAAATATCCCTACAAGTTGCATTATAAGCGCCCTTTGCAATGGAGAAACATGCCAGTTTTGGTATATAACTAGTGAAGTCAGAAAGCTAACTACAACTCTCTTGCAAACTCTCCTGACAACTCTAACCTTAGTGAATAAACCCCAAAGACAGATGCTCCCCCTAAAGACATTTATGCATGCTAAAGGGTTGTGCAGATACCTCATACATCATATGTATTTTATGGATTGAAATAAATTCAACATGGAACTAAATTGGACCAGAATATGTTTTAATGATCTGTCCCCTTTAAAGCAACCTTTGATATGGCTGAATAAATCACAGATAAACTCATCTTGATTATTAAGGAAAGCATGTACGTCAAAGTAATAATGTCTTACTACAGTAAGAACAAATATACCCAAAGCAAAATGCAGATTGTAATGAATTCCACAATGACTCATCTAAAACAACATAAGCAAGCTTGAGTTGTGTTGGGTTTTCAATTAATATTCATGTAATGGGTTTGAAAAGGACAGTTTCCTCCAGGGAAGAAATAGCCAATCATGATAAAGTTCACAATGCATTTATTCACAATTCACATATTAAACATTTTTTTTGGGGGGGGGAAGTCTGGTGATTTTTCTTAAACAATTAAACATATATATGTATATGCCACATTATGGGCTTGGTTCCAAATATCAAGCAGCGAAAAGCCAGGTAAAGAATCCTGATTCGATGACTTAATTCTGTTGATGTTACATATTATCCAGCAGGCAGATCAGTTAAGGCTTTTCTTCAAATGGGGATTCCAACCAGCTTGCAACTTTTTAGCCACAATTTTCTCTGCAATTCTTCGTTGTAGGTTATATCTGCAGATTTCGTTTTATTCCCATTATACAGATAACAGCCCCCAATTCCTTCAAGGTGAGGGGAAACAGATGCATATATTGATGTAGCAGCTCCTTCTTCCGCTGTCTGTAAGATTAAAAAGTAAATGTTTCAAAAATTAGCCATTGTTTCAAAATGCACCAATTAAAGTATTCTACGAAAATTAAGCATTTAGGTCATCATGCTAAAGGATGTCACTAAAAATGAAACCTATGTCACGGACAGGGATAGGCAAAGTGTCCATACAAAGACACCAGCATACGTGGCAAGGGTTGTGAAGGTCCATAGAACATCATTAAATTGTCCACCACAGACTCCTGCAAATGTCCACCATAAGCAAGTTGGTTCCTACCTCTGGTGATGGGCTTTATAAAGTATGCGTTATTTTGCCCAAAAAATGGCAATATTATGTACTGCCTTCACATTTACTATTTGCTTTATGTTGTGCCAGAAACCATGCTGAATATACGGTAATTGCATCATGTTTGTTGGCAGGGTGCATTGCTTTTGTGATAGCAGGGTCTATGAAGGCTTGTCTAAACTGATGGGTGGATGTGATATTACTACCTTCCCTATTTATACAGCCGTTCACAAGTCTCTGGAATAAAAATGCAGTTAGCAATCTACATAAACTGCGATAAGTAAACAATTGTGCATGCAAAACCCACAAGACATTTATTTGTAACTTAAAAAAAAAAACTCTAGGCAGGTATTTCCCATTGATTCCACTATCTAGCTTGTACATTTTGCATGAATAGATCTTGGTAGTAGAAAATGATAGGATAATTAAAGCATCTGCAACACTGTTTAGCTCTTTGATGCAATCATGAATGATTAATTGTGGAACAGTAAAAAATCTGTTTTAAACTATGCTTTGTTAGCGATGTTTCATAATTTACATCTTCAATGTGGATGGAAGTTCATGTAAAATATTCAATGCAAATTTTAAAAAGTTTGCCCTATGTCCTACAAAATAACATTCGCATTTCCATGGTAAAATCCCTGTAAAAGTATGCAGCCTCTCTACATATTCTGTTGACAGAGTTTCACATTTCAAATAATAATCATGAAACTTACATTGCGGAAGGTGCAGGTCAGTGCTATGAGCACATAATATGTCCAGAAGTGGTAATATGTAACGCTATAGCCATGGGGTGGAATAAATGGCATTTTACTTATGTAAATGCCACTAGTAAACTTTTTGTAAGCTGTGTGCTTCAATGAGAACTGAAGACATCTTACTTTATGTCCATTTGCCCCAATTGCTCTTTTTGGGGTAACTAGTAACAACATGGACATAGTAGTTGCATTGAATGGTACCCCATGGCCAGACCACAGGCCTTAATGCATTGTACTACCCTTGTTATCATAATAAGTCCTTAGGATATGTTATTAGACAAATATATTTATATAAGCCTAATGTGAATCCCTACAAATTAATGTAGCATATGCCCTATAATGTTAATGTATTTTTATAATTGACATGGGTATAATTTATTTGCCTGTTGATACATTTTTTTTATAATATTTTCATATTTTTCAGAGAGAAACATCATGTCCTGGCCTCTTATTCTATAAGTACAGGAAGCAGCAGTGAGAAAATAAGAGAATTATTTGTACCATGCAAATCAAAGTACATTGAGCTGCTGGGTATTAACTGTTCCAGAAAAAGCATGTAACAGATTGCTAAGGAAGCTCAAATGCCAAACGAGAACCAATTTGCTCCACGCCTTTCAAATCAAAGCTTTCCAAAGTACACAGAAATGGCTAATTCTGACTTGAAGCCAAACTGCAGACTTTAGGAGGTTGACACAATTTTTCAAAAAATGATTTGTCTCTATTTCGCCTTAGATCATTTTCCAATGGTAACTGTGTATATCATTGATTGAAATGATGAAAAGTTACACTAAACTGTTATAAAATTACCTTGTTTATATATTTTGTCTTATATTTTTCAGAGATATAAGTGAAATAAGCTAATATTTGTTTTACAGTAGTACATAAAAAGCTGTCTGAAAAGAATTTGAAAGCTACATTTTTTTTCATGGCCAAAATAAGTAACGTCTTTAAACCTATTTCAGGTAGGGTTACTGCTATCATTTTTTTGTAATATACCTGCCAATCTACTACTTCCACAGGATTATCACTTGCCATAAAATGTAGTTTAAAGAACTAATTCTAATAATAATTCTATTAATTGGTAGTGCAGAGGCAGGCAACCTTTAACGAGGGCAAAATAACATGGCTACCCCACCATACTCACAGAACATTACTCATCAGCTCATCTGGGCTTTTGTGTCACCTTGAACTACTTTGAAGAAGAAAAAGGCTTCAAAGCAATTGGCAAAAAGCTAAATATCCATCAAAGAGAATATGTTAACAAAGCTAAACTTAATTATTCAGATCTTTGCGAGTCAGAATTCATAGAGGGAAAAACCCAGCTGTGCTTGTATTCCAGGTAAACTCAAGATCATTTGCTTAATTTGCATAATTGGTACTTAGCATTTTTAAAGAATTAAGGATATTGGATTATATGACATGTAACAGGTTGTAACAAAAGCAAGCAAGTATCTAGGGGACTACTTTTAAAGGGATGCCACAAGTGGTAAGGGGTGGCTTAATGGTAACTCTACCCACTCATGGTATGCCTTGCCCTCTCCTGCTTTTGTTCCATTTATTTTTAGCCATGTCCCATTTTTGCATTTTCTTCATGAATCGTACACCTATACACCCGCTAATAACATTATGCATTGTTACCAAGTGTTGTAGGATGTGGGGATGCCAACAGTTTTGGTGTCTAGAGGCAACCTAGATGTAGCTAAATTTGGCCCTGTGTCTTCTCTGACACCAAAATGTTACTTCAGTTCATGCTAGCAATTTCTACTTAAAGAAAATTAGTCAATTAGCAAAACAAAAACAGGAAAGGGGGGAATTGGTAATTGTAACAGGACGCTTGGTACGAAATTATTGTAGTGAGAAGTGGATGGTAATAAAATATGGTGATAGAGAGTCAAAGTAGAGGAAAGTCAGTCAAAAATGACTGTAGCTCACAAGAACAACCTTTAAGGGAACCACCAACAATACAAATGAACTACAACAGATAATCCACATAGCAACAAATAATCACAAACAAGTAATCACAGATTCTTACAAGGGTTTTATATTCTGCCCCTTACTGGCCACGGTGCTTAGAGAGTACAGTCTGACTTGCAGGTTGTGACAAACAGAGGATCAGTAAGAAATATGAATGCTGGTATCTGCTTTCACCAGATGTGAGGAGGCACCTGTGTCTATACATGTTCTGCAGGGTTCTCAATTGGAAAAACCAAGGGACACAAATGTTATACTCCCTTTATTCAGTTTACCACAGCATAGAAAGGGTTGTAGGGATTTTTCTTGTTGATTATAATTCAGTAGGGTTGTAACACTCATTGTCTTGTCCAGTCACACTCCACCTAGAGTTCTGGCAGCTTGTTGTGGCTAGAGTCGTGGCTACCTGACAAGATGCTGACAACAAGAGTGCAACGATTGTCTTTTTATTAATGTAAATCCAGCCCCTGTTGCTGTGTGCGTCCACAATTATCAGTGTGATTTCTACCAGCCATGTATTAAATACTCTTTTACTGAGCACTACAAAGAAAATACTACCAACATTTCCCTAGTACAGAACAATACACAGGATTCTCATTGGTACGTTACCTGTGTGAATGACATGTGCCACTTTAAATCATGGAAAAGCTGTCATAAATTCTTGGTACACGTACCAAGTCTCTGCTCTTTTTTGAGTGCAGTCTATTAAACAGATTATAATTGTAGTGTTTTAGATCTATAATTTACAGTATACTGTGGCAACAGATCCCAGGTGAAAGAATGATGTAAGATGATATGATGTGGTTTACATATTTCCCTGATTATAGAGGACTTTTTATCAGAGTTACAGAAATGCTACTTAGTGACTTAACACACAATGCTTCTCTGGCTTAAAATCCACTGGAAGCAACAGTTGAATAAAGCCAAAGGGAAAACATGCAAGCATCAAAGGAGAGTACTGCTTTTAAATGCAGGATCTGTACAATATCACACATCGCCAGATATAACGGATAATTTGTTGCGCTCTCTTCTTCTTGCAAAAACTGCAAAGTTATCCAAGGTCATGGGGAACTGTAAATTGTATCCATGCTAACTGGTAATGTACAGACACAGAAAAGGAGGGCAGGAAACAAGTTAGGCTGGTGATAATCAGGCTGTTGGAATGGATGATCAAAATTACACTTATAGCCGGACCAAATTCTTTTTCCAGTCATTAACATATACTATTTCCCTATTTTTTTTATATATACATTATATATACACTCACAGGCCACTTTATCAGGTACACCTTGCTAGTAAAGGGTTCCTGCCTTCAGAACTCCCTTTATTCTTCATGGCATGCTTTCTACAAGATTCTGGAAACATTCCTCAGAGATTTTGGTCCATGTGAAGATGATGACATCACGCAGTTGCTGCAGATTTCTCACCTGCACATCCATGATGCAAATCTCCCGTTCCACCACATCCCAAAGGTTGAGATTAAGATCTGCTGACTGTGGAGGCCATTGGACTACAATGAACTCATTGTCACTTTTTGGTGATGTGAGCTTTGTGACATGGTGCATTATCCTGCTAGATCTATGCTTTCATTTTGTTTACGCCAAAGTCTGACCCTGCCATTTGAATGTCGCAGCTGGAATTGAGACTCATCAGACCAGGCAACGTTCTTCTAGTCTTCCATTGTCCAATTTTGGTGATCCTGTAGCTTCAGTTTCCTGTTCTTAGGTGACAGGAGTGGCACCCAGTGTGTTCTTCAGCTGCTGTAGCCCATCTGCTTCAAGATTCTAAGTGTTGTGCGTTCAAAGATTGTATTATGCATACCTTGGTTGTAACTAGTGGTTATTTGAATTACTGTTGCCTTTCTGTCATCTCAAACCAGTCTGCCTATTCTCCTCTGACCTCTGAAATCAACAAGGCATTTTCGTCCACACAACTGCCGCTCACTGGATATTTCCTCTTTTTCCGGACCATTCTCTGTAAACCCTGGAGATGGCTATGCATGAAAATCCCAGTAGATCAGCATTTTCTGAAATACCCAGCAAGTTGTCTTGACCACGTCTACATCCCTCAATGCATTGAGTTGCTGCCATGTGATTGGATGATTAGCTATTTGTGTTAACAAGCAATTCAACAGGTGTACCTAATAAAGTGGCCAGTGAGTGTATATAATATATATATATGCCCATACATTCATGTGGATTGCACACAAAACCATGTGGGTGACAGCATACCACAAGATAAGCACATGCGTGTAAGAAGGGGTTAAACCTGTAATCATGCTACAGAAGCAAGTATTTCTTATTAAAGAAAGAAAAACAGCTTCACACTAGAGAGTATATCAATAGGAGGTAATAGTTGGATATTCTCTTGTCGAGAAATAAAAACTAACTTTGCTCCATTTTCCATAATGATGTCACCAGTGAACCTTCTGGCCATATTGAGTTTTTTTCTTTTATGGTATAAACGTAAGCTATAGGTAAAAATACTCAATACGTGACTAAAATTATTGTGGTGCCTTAAATATAAATAATATATTACATATAAACAGTAAGTCCACCAATAAAAGAGAATGGTATAGCTCTGTAGTCAGCAGTTTTAAAGGAGGATGAGGGAATTGGCAAAAACGTCACCATACAGCTGTAGAGCATGAGATAAGGAATGATTAGTAGAAAGACAGTAGTGTAACCTAGACAGAAAATAAACTGGACTAATGGAGCTTACTTACTACAACGTCAAAGAGGAAAAGCCCAGTAGCTTGGTGATTTATGGATCGAAGGCATAATCTATTTAACAGTAACGTAGGGTGTCGATGATCATCACTCTAGAAATAATTAATTTGTAATTGTTCTCCAAGATAAACCATATTTTCTCTGTGTAGGTGGATCAAACTGGGAAAACCACTAACACGAGGGTTATATATCATGTGCATGGGGCATGTTGTGAGGAGAATAGCCTCTTAAGATGAAGAATCATGGTTACAGACCACAAATCAGTGACTTTGAATATTGAATCATGCTGTGTCAATTCTATATAAAATAACAAAATTGGTTCAGCGTGTATGGCATGTATAGAGCACTAGGCATTCTATTTGTTTGTCCACAGAACTTACATTTTGTTTGGTTGCATTACCCTCTCAGAAGACAAATGGGTTAAATCAGCTTTGTGAGAAGCTCGTACAACCATAGAAATACAGGGCCAGCTCAGAAAACTCAGTGTGAGGCTTTCAGAAAAAGCAGTTGCTTTTAGAATGCCGACATTCTTTATTTGCTTTGACTCAATCCCTTCTATTTATGTAGACCTCTGTTTTAATATCACTCAATACTGTAGTAGTCTGTTCTTGTGCATGCATGCTGAGCTAATGCAAGTGCTGTATGCTGGCAGCCGCTCTCAGTATGAATACAAAATGATTTTCATTTTCTTTGTTCTGGAGACAAACATCAGGAACAATAAGATTCACAAGGCACAAAATAACAAAGTAACTCAGAATATCATAGTTGGGAAATAAGAGGCTATTGTATAGGAAAATTAACAACCAAGTTTTTTTGGAGGGATTAGATAGGTAAGAAAATCCCTACTTGTTTATCTGGTTTATATATGTTTTATACACCATATTTGCTCGATTATAAGACGAGGTTTTTTCAGAGCAAATGCTCTGAAAAATAGCCATCGTCGTATATTCAAGGTTGTCTTCTAATCAGACCTCAAATAGAGGTCTGACTACAAGACTAAGATCCAGATCCCCCGCAGCGGATCGCGGACAACCTCTACTGCTGCCGGCACTTCCATGACAGAGCGCCGGCGTCACATGACCTTCCAGTGCTCATTCATAGAAGCCCCGGCGGAAGTGCCGGCAGCAGCATAGGTTGTCTATGCAAATCGCACAGACCTTCACCGGCTGCCACCACTACACAGCAAGGAATCTGAAGCACGGGGAGAAGTCTGGGAAGGGTAAGAGTGGCATATGGGGGGAATAAGGGCTTTCTGGAGGCAGAGTGGCATATAGCGGGTTAAAAAGAATATCAGAGAGGCAGAGTGGCATATAGGGGGTTAAAGAAATATCAGGGAGGCAGAGTGGCATACAGGGGTTAAAATGAATATCTGGGAGGCAGAGTGGCATATAGGGGTTAAAAGGAATATCAGGGAGGCAGAGTGGCATATAGGGGGTTAAAGGGAATATCAGGAGGCAGAGTGGCATATAGGGGTATAAGGCATATTTGGCAGCCAAAGTGGCATATCAGGGAGGCAAAGTGACATAAAGGGGGTATAAGGCATATCTAGGGGCAGATGTGCATAACTGGGGGCAGGTTGGCAAATAAAAGGAAATAAAAACAAAAAATGCATTTTTCTTAATCATAGTTTTTATTAAATATGAAATATAGTTTACATGTTAATAAATATTTACTAGTAAAACGTTCTTATTATAGGGTATTATAGTCTTATATTCATACTTTTTATTTTTTTCCATATTCAAATTTGGGGGGGGGGGGTCATCTTATAATCGAGTCAAAACAATAGTTTTGTATATATATGTTTTTTAAGCCTACAACCTTATGTGACTGTAAATGAAGTCACAGGTTGCTCCCACAAGCCTCTGAATAACGATTTCTATGATACTACACACCAGACATGTAAAGTGCTGCCCTGCATCATGTGGGATGTTTTACTGAATAATTGATTCATTTCTATTAGTTTATGCATCTCACATTCTACAGAGTGGCACTTTACATGCGTTGGTTGGCAAAATGTAAAATATATATATGTATCCTGGATATATCCCCATAATATATGAAAAAAACCCATTGTAAACAACACGTGTTGTTGGCCACCCAGTTTCACCAAACTAAACTAATACTAAAGGGAGAATGTTAAATTGTGGCCAATAAATTATATAACCCATTCAGTATAAAGGTTGTTACATTACACAAGGTTAGTAATAAAATGGGGTGAGCTAGCAAAGACAAGCAATGAGCTGAACCAGAGCCCATCTTGCTCAAGCAATCAGTGTGCAAATTAATAGCCAAGCACCTCTCAGCAGACAGTGATCTTCTTTGAGAACCCAAAGGCTAGGGTTGAGTAAGATGTTGCGGACTTCAGTCACACATTAGCCCAATGCGTGGATCCGGCTAGCATCTCAAGAGAAGAGGATTACCAGTGGTTCTTGTGTATTCCACAGTGTGCTAGAGTACGACAAGTCCTAAATTAATGATGACAGCATGACAAAACACTACATTCTCAGTTATATTAGCAGTTGATAAAGTACAGTTAACCACAAACACAATCCATTGGATTGACGTAACTTCAAATGGAGATGGTTTCTTTCAGTTATTTCCCTAAAAAGTAACCGTAAAACCAGATTTTAGTTAAGTCATTGAGAGACATTGAGCAACTTAAATTGTATCTAACAAGCTCAAGTGCAATCAAGCTGTCCTTCAGTGTCCAATATGAAGATCACTAGGAAGAGCCAACAGGATAAAAAATCCTCATTTTAAAAATATCAGAAATAATGTAATTTCAAAAAGCCAGTTGTCTCACATTCTGAGACTATGACACATTTTATTCATATATTGTTGAGAGCTTCGCAAGATCCTCAAAAACCTTCAATCAGAGCATTTAGGGATACAACATATATGACAGTAAACTCAAACAGCTATGCAATTGGGCTTTTTCAATGCGAAACACTGAAATATATGGTGTGGGCTTAAGTATACTGCTATCATAATACAAATGACAGAACATAAATATGCAGCCTTGTCAGATTTTGTTCACTCGAGAGCCTTGTTTCTATTGATTAGACTGTAGTTAAGCAACCCTGCTCTGATGCAGAATACTGGTCTTAGTCATAATTTTACAAAGTTTTACTATGTAATTGATCGTCTTTTTCAATCCACTAATGAAAAAGGGAATGAGTTCTGTTATCAGTTACAAGCATTAATTCTATTTTTGGGCAAGATAATGATTAAAGTTGTGTAGCCCTGACTATTTATATTCTTTAATCTGTTTAATGGTATGATATCTACAAGAGAACATTTAAACTATCACACTGCATGGCTAAACTACTGATTAATTAATGAAAATACATAAATTACCTATTCCTTGAACAATGATTATGAAATGAAGAATAAAGCAACACATTTACAGTGCTGTGAAAAATTATTTGCCTTTCCCGATTTATTCTATTTTCACTTATTTGTCACATTTAAATGTTTTAGATCATCCAACTAATTTTATACGAGACAAAGACAACACGAGTAAACTCAAAATGCAGCTTTTAAATGATCATTTAATTTATTGAACATAAAAAGTTAATCAAAATCTGTATCACCCATGCGAAAAAGTACTTGCCCCCCTAAACCTAATAACTGGTTGTACCACCTCTGGCGGCAACAACTGCAATCAAATGTTTGAAATGACTGGCAATCAGTTTTTCATATCCCTATGGAGGAATTTTGACCCGCTCTTCTTGGCAAAGTTGCTTTAATTGGAGGGCTTTTGAGCATGGACTGCCTTTTCAAGGCCATGACAAAGCATCTCAATCAGATTTACGTCCGGATATTGACTAGGCCACTCCAAAGTCTTAATTTTGCTTCTTTTGAGCCATTCACAGGTGGACTTGCTTAGATTTTTCAGATCATATTCTGCTGCATAACCCAACTGCGCTTGAGATTTAGGTCAGCAACTGATGGCTATACATTCTCCTTCAGGATTTTTCTGGTAGAGAGCAGTGTACATGGTTCCATCAACTATAGCAAGTTGCCCAGGTCCTGAAGCAGCAGATGAAAGCCCCAGACCAACACATTACCACCAGCGTGTTTGACTGTTGGTATGATGTTCTTATTGTGGAATGCTGTGTTAGCTTTACCCCAGCCATAATGGGACCCATGTTATATCCCAAAAGTTGTAGGGGTCATCAAGATGTTTTCTGCCAAATGTCAGATGAACCTTTGAGTTATTTTTGGTCAGCAGTGGTTTTCCCCTTGCAACTCACTCATGGAGGAATTTTTGTAGGCTGGCTACTCCTGGAAAGGTTTACCACTGTTCCAAGATAATGGCTTTCACCATGGTTCGCTTGAGTCCCATAGCCTTAGAAATACTTTGTAACCATTCTCAGACTGATAGATATCAATGTCTTTCTTTCTATTTAATTGTTGTTTAGATTCAACAGGGCTGGCAATAATCATGCCTCGGTGTGTCTTGTGAAATTGTCTTGCCCAATTTTCGACTCAATTTGGTAAACTGCCTTATTTAGTAACTAAAGGGGCAATTATGTTTTAATTGAAGGCCAGGTAGGGTTGGATAGTTTTTTCCTTCTCCACATGAAATCATCATTTAGGAAACTGCATTCTGTGTAAACTTGGGCTAATATTAGCTTGATGATCTGAAACATTTAATTGTGACAAATATGCAAAAATAGAAAAAAATGGAAAGGGGCAAATACTTTTTACAGCACTGTTTTCAGACAAGAGAAGATTGTAAATAAATGTGCAGTATAAAAGATATTTTGTTATCCATGTATGTAATATAAAAAAGGATACAGAATCAAACTATGGAACCCAAACTGATGTATAGTGCATTAGAAGACTACCTGTACAATGAATATCCCTGCACAATAAATAAAACATGAAAAATATTCTGGTTATATTCCCATAGTACAAAATGTAACAGTAAAGATGGTTAATAATATGTTTTTTCCAGTAACAGAAGAATCCACATATTTAAGAGTATTTACATCTTTGCACTATAGCTCCTTATGTACTTTAGAGGACTTATACATTTAAAGCACCATTTGTCAAAAATGTAGCTCAGGGATATTTTGCACATAAATTGTAATTTCCATCTTTTGTTGTTAGTCAAGCAGTTTCATGGAGGTGAGTTATAGCTATGCCCTTGGTCTGTTTAAAATTACTGCAACATCTCTTTACACATTGGTGCCCCCAGCAAAGTTGCTTGATCTCTGGTATTTGTAGGGATTCCATTTGAAGTAAACACTTGAAGCCAAAATGTAAATTAAAAGCTAACATGGAGAATTACAGCTACTTCGATATGTTGGTTGTATTTTATATTCAAGCTAATATAATGTTTCTGCATTGAGGTAATATAAACACATTTTAGAAGGTTGACATTTTACCTTTAGGTTCAAGAGACAGAATGAGAAATTTCAACTGGATTCTGCCCACATCTGGACTCATATTTGGAAGGGGCTAGTGGCACCTTCTCTATGGGTGGCTCTTATCTAAAGGTCAGACCACTGCAAGTTATTATATGGTTCTAGGTTCAACTGTGTTGGCTTGCATGCACGGGTAGGGCTACCATTAAGCCGGTTTAATAGTTGCTTATGACCATTGCTGTTCTTAGGGACCCTGAAAACCTAACCCCACTCCAGTTTACATGAGTCTATTATTAGACATAATATTTTTTCCTCCTCTGTAACTAAGTTTTGTAGAATCCTGTACTGCTGCCAACTTGTTGTTATATTTAAGAGTAACACTATTCAGTCACTATAAATTTGTAAAAAGATTTGTAACAATTTATTATTATTATCTGCTGTTTTATATAGCGCCACCATATTCCATAACACCCTACAATGAGTAGACAGGACATAACAAGTAGTATATAACATAATAATTTGACTTACAGAAACAACAGGTGATGAGGGCCTGCTCAAACGAGCTTACAATCTAGAGGGAGTTAGGGTGTATTACACAAAAGGTCCCAGTGCGTGATGTAGTTACTCACCCGAATACCCACTTGCCTCGAACACCAGGTCCTGCGTCGCGTCCGCTGCTCTCTCCTCATCCGTCTCCAGCATGGCTGCTTCTGGGCGCACTCAGACCTTTTTGACTTCCCGTGTACCAGACCCTGGCTATTCTATTAAAGGCTTCAACCTCAGTGTTTTTGGGTTATGAGTGCCTGCATTCCAGACTCCACCATTATTCTCGTGGTGCCGATTCCCGTCGCTGACACCAGGTAAGAGAGTTAACAATAATGAAGGTGGGAGATAATGGGGTCATGGACAAGAGCCTTAGTGGCACCTTGTGTTAAGAAGGGACAGATATGGGCAACATTTTTAAGATGGAGATGGCAGTTTTTAGAGACAGACTGAATGTAGTGAGTGAACAAGAGGTCAGAGTCAAGGGTGATACCAGGGCAGCAAGCATGAGGGGACAGGGAGATGATGGCACCATTAAGGGAACTGATGAGGGAATGTTAGCATTGGAGGGATGGAAGATGAAAAGTTCAGTTTTGGAGAAACTGAGTTTTAGCAAATGTGCAGATATCCAGGTAGAGGCAGATGCAAGGTAGTTAGTTAAACAATCTAAGACAGAGGAAGAGAAATTGGGGCGACGATAGGCGGATCTGGGTGTCATCGTCATACAGGTGGTAATGAAAGTCTATGAGTTTTTTTTTTAAAAAGGCTCATGAAGCCAAAGGATGAATTTAGTTTGCCAAGTGAGGTAGTGAAAAGGGAAAACAGAAGGGGTCCTACAACTTAGCCTTGGGGTACCCCAATTGAGATGGGGAGGGGAATTGTTACTGGAGATGGAGACGCTGAAGGTACGATCAGAATGGTTAGGATATGAATCAGGATAGAGTAGCGCAACGGAGACCAAGATCATGAAGAGTTTGAAGGAAAAGAGGGTGTTCCACAGTGTTGAAAGCAGCAGAAAGATCCAGTAGGATCAGCATAGAGAAGTGACCCTTGGATTAATCAGTAAGTAGTGATAACTTTCTTTATACAACCTCTAATTTGGATAAAATGCTATATTCAACTGAACACTTAAGAGTTATAAATAAAGACCATCTAATATTGGGATCCTGGCATTTATTGTAGCTAAAATACCCTTCAACATCTCGCTAAGAGTCTCTTATGATGAAATGGATAACAATTAAACAACAATAACAGAGTATTGAGCTGTTGTATGTTTCCATTTAATGGTCACCCCATATGAACTAGGACCCGAGAGTACAGGTTTAAAAAAGCTGTCCCAAGAAATAAACTTGACATTTATCAATACAGGAAAAACAAATGTCTATATGTTTTCCTGTATGTTTGTTTGACATCAGTTCTATTTTATGCAATCTCCTGTCATGAAATAGAACAATCAGTTTTTAGTTATGTGCCACAAAAAAGCAGTATTTATAAAAGCATTTATTTAAAAAAAATCTGACAACTTAGTTTTATTGCAATCGCATGCTACAAAACTTTCACTAAATAATACTAAAATACCCGGGCTATAACTTTGTGAATAAGATGCTATTTTTGGTAGCACTTACTATCTACCATACATCATCCTGTACTAGAGACTGGATAAAAGAAAATACAAACGGCAAACAGGACAATATCATAGCAGAGCCTGGACAAATCGATCTTTGTGACACATCATGAATCAAAGGACATTGCAAAAACATATAAGGTTTTCTTCTTCAAAACAGTTTATTTTCATCATAGAGAAATGAATGTAATTCTTTGAGGGATTATTTCAGTAGAATGTGTGTGACCTTCACATACCATTGAATTGATATTCTCAAGACCTGTTTGATTCATTAGATGTTATAAGAGAATGTGGCAGATGTGGGGTCAGAGATAGGGAAGTTAGTGCATTTGAACAGATGGAATGAAAAAGATAGCTTACAGGATTAAGAAAGTAATGTTTAACAAGTAGCTGTAATTGATTTCATTATCTGTTTAACTGATTTGAAACTGTTTTTTAGGTTTTAAAAAGCAAATTTGGAATATTTAATTCTGCATACTTCCCATGACTAGTAACAAAGTACAAAGAAAGTCAATGCTGCTTCTACATATTGTAGTTTGAAGTCCTCTTGGTTGCTAGCGGTGAGTGGTGTGACATAATACTTTTCTATATAGCATTACTTAAAGTACACCAGTTCTACTGATTTCTTGACTTTTGCTTTGCTTGTAACCTTTGACTACAGTAGTCAATAGTGTAAAACCAACTTACAGAAACAAATATTTTTTCCCTATGGCGCCATAAGAACTTTTGTCAGACCAACAACTACACCCTGTGGACAGATCACTATAAATAAGAAATAAGTAGCACTGTAATCACTTTATTTTAAAGCTAGTAAACTTGAGCTGTAGTTCAAAAGATATCCAAGTTTAAATGTGAAAAACAAGCATTTTTACCCCAGTTAACATGTTGGCTGTGCATGTGTACTAGAGGCAGCTCAGAATCTCCCAGGCTGTGAAGGTTCATTAACCATGACAATGAGCTAGTGGGCATGCTACCTCAACACATCTACTTCCCCCTTATCTCCCCAACTGCCCCCAATGCCAAACTTAATTTCTTGCGTGAACATAAAAATGTAGGAAAATACAAGAAAAGTTATTTGAAAATAAATTCGCCCCCCACGTGCTCTTTGCAAATAATATCAGACATGACATCACAAATGACATCAATGACATAGTGATCACATCACAAATGATATCTTCAATGGAACTGAAAGATAACTTATATGATATATTTAATTCTAGAATGTCTGAAGCGCTGCTGAACTTCCAGGAAATGATTAATACAATAAGGCTGGCAGGGGCACTGTTTTGATGTTAGATTACAAGGATTATTATGTTAGATTAAACGTAAAATTGCAATACACATTTATTTTTGCACTAATTGGTTATCGGTGCATATTTACTTTTAGGAGGATGTGTATGTAGTATCCTCCTTAAATGATGTATATATAGTAGACTTGTGCGTTCGAATTGCAAATTTACCAAATTTTGAATCGTACAAAGCACCCAAAACTAGACCAGACAACCCCTCACACACACACACACAAACTGGATGAAAATTAAGCAAAATTCTCAGGATTTTCTTCCGAAATTCATAGGCCCCTTCTGGTCTCTGCTATCTTTGTCCACATCTCCGCAGACATAACCCAGTGGGAACATCAGCCAAAATGGCAGTCCTTGTAATTGGTTAGAGAGGATGTCACCAATAGCGCCGTCATTTTGCCATAAATTAAACTGAGGGCAAAATGAAGGCAATTTTGGTAAGGATTGTGGCGAGGATGAATGCTGCCATTTTGGCAGAAAGTAGAGACAAGGTGCAAATAGCAGAAGTTGCAGAGAGCAGAAGATGCAGAGGCGAAAGTGGTTGATGGAAGTGGTCAGCAGAAGCAGAAGTGATCAGCAGGGAAAGTAAGGAAACATTTAGAGAGTGTGAAAGAGTGAGTGACAGTGTGAGAGAGGGAATGTGGGCATCGGGCAATGAATGGGTCAAAAATAAACCAAAACATTCTTCCTAATCGTTTTTGGCCAATTTGCACATGCCTAGTATGCAGATTGTTGCGCTGCAAGTCTCTCTGGTGTTAATACTGGATGGTGAGTCACATTGCAGAAGACAAAGGGGGTTGGTTGTTGGGTTGGTGTCTGGCAGGGATCTGCATTTACATCATTGGTATGCTGTCAAAATATTCATTGCAATATTAATGTTTTGTTTTGCTATTCTAAACACTTCCAGCTCTATATCAATATAAAGTTTTAGTTCACCATTTATCAATGCTGTAAGTATTGGGAATCTAAAGGGACATTTTTCAATTGTTATGGTGCTGTTTCATTTTTAACTTCTTTAATATAAAAACACATTTAAATTATTCAACTAGCTGTTATCTTCTAGAAGCATAAACCACAACATCAAATGTGCTGCTGGTGGAAATTAGTATCAGTCCCACAAGTAACACAGATCATTGATTTAAATGACTAAATGTGCACTTTATAAACCCTATAAGCAGATAAAGAAAATTAGCATAAAAGGATGAATGGAAAACCCAGAACTGTAAAGCAAAAGGAAAAAAATAAAGCAAAAGGAAAACATATTGAATTTCGTGGCAGAGAAGCAGAGAAGAACCCATCTAGTTTGCTCATTTTTGCATCAAATTATATACTTTAACATCAAACATATGGTAAAATATGTAATATATATATATATATATATATATATATATCAGTACAGAAAAAATACTGTATAGAAAAAAAAAATTCTGTACAGATTGAATATCACTAAAACGAAAGAGAACGCCAGACATAACGTAATAAATATTATATACAATCTTATTGGGCCCTCTATATCAAGTCTTACTTTAAAATCACCGGGCAGAGTCACTGGGCAAAAAACAGAGTTCCCAGGTATGCTCATAGATTTGTCATGAATATTTGACAACAAAGATGGTTAGAAAAAATTACATACCTTGAAAAACAGCCAGCCTGTCATCCATTTTACCAGTTTCGCTGCCCAGTTTATATTCTTGTAGAGGTCGGTGTTCACAACCCCAGGATCTACCACATTAGCGGTCACGTGACTACCTTCTTCAGTCAACTGATGTTGCAAATGATAGGTGAACAATACGAGGGAAAGCTTGCTCTGAGCATAAGCACCATGTGGTGTGTAGCAATGACTGTAGAAAACAAAAATAATGTTTAAAAAAAAAACAAAACCGTGAATAATAAAGCAAAAGTCTGGCTCCTAATCAGATATAGTCTACAACTGTTTTTCTTAGGGTAAAAGTGGGCAAGAGTCTTCTCCATGTACAATTTAACTTTCTTCAAATTCTGTTCTGAAAGTGAAATAGTTTATACTAAGCTACCAAAACACTTTTTCATATTCATCTGGATTAAGGATGGAGTTTGCAATTCTTTTGGATCAATGTCACGAAAGGGGAAAAGGTTTCTCTGACCAGTTAATAGCATCTGTCCAGTTAAGGTCCAGTGTTTTCTGTAGCACTGCCTGGAATTTAAAAATGGCTTCTTTAAAATGTTATTTTTACTAAATCAGCTCAAGCTTCACTATACCGGAACCACTTCTTAGCTTTTTTTCTCGCTGTTTTAGACAAACTAACATTAATATCAATGAGCAAAGGAGAAAAAACATGATCACAGCACTAGATATATTGTGGGTCCTGCTGTTATCGGTTCAGGTACGTGTAATTATTAAAGCCCAAGATGCTCATTTTCTGCTAGAACCACACTTAAAATTTAATGGCCACAACTCAAAGGCCACAACTCCAGTAAATTCAAGAGCAAAATGTATTCCACAGTGACCCACAATGTTGATTGTTGCTACTTTTTAATAGAGAAATTCTAGCGCTCATGATAGTTTTCATTTAAATTTCAACTAATAAATGCATTGATACTGGATCCTGAAGTGTATTTAGTTCTTATAAAAAAAGAATTTTCCTTTGTACCAACAGAAAAATGATATACTAGTGATAACAGCCGTTTTTCATATGTGTATCAATTGATGTGCAGCTGGAACTGGCACAATATTCCGCTTGATTAGAGGTTTACACACACTGCAATGTTTTATTAAGATCTTATGTGTATTTCAATGAAACAGGCTTGGAATCCATTGATTCTACCATATCCCGTACATGTTGCTATGTTTTCAGCAACCATAGTGGAAAATCAGGAAATCTTAAGGATCAATGGTCCCTTATTGTTAGAAAATGAAATTTATCTGTGCTATGAGGTAATAATGGCAAACTATCTTATGCTTCCCTCATTTTCGCTTCAGCAATCCTTAGGTTTAGAATGGCTGTAAGCTATTAACATACAATCAAGCGTGATTTGAAGGAGAATGCACAATGCTACTTATATACAGTCATTTTATCTTGTTCACCTCATTAATTTCACATGGTAGAACTAAATGTCCCGTGACCACAGCTCTATGAAATATCAATGCATTGCTTCAAGGTATTGTTTGCCATCAAAAGCCACATATTAACTGACCTAAGGGTTTATTGGAGGGTTAAGAATTTCAGCTCACAGATATCACAGTTCATTTTGTAGTGCCAGTTAGCTCTTCTTGCAGGATATGTTCACTTTGACTCTTTATAATGAATAGGAATATGAGGAATCTCTTTCACAAACCTTATAAACTCCTACGTTAGTGAACACACCATAAGGACTACTACATAAGGACTACTAGATAACAGATCAAGGGAGCTCCAGTTATCCATTACATTTATTTATATAGGGCCAGTAGATTCCTGTTACAATAGGTGACAGGGAAAATATTTAACAGATAACTGAAAATGAAAATAACCTTGAAACAAAAGGAAAAGAGGGTCATGCTCTTTGTGAGCTTACAGTCTTTGGGGTGGTTGAGGGGAAAATGAGACAGTAGGACTGTTGGGTGATTTGATTGTAGTGAGGGTGATATGGAAAATCTTCTAGCTGGGCATGGCAAATGGCTTCTTTATTTTTGAGGTTATTATTAGTGGTGCTTGAACACCTTTGGAGTTGGCCTGTGTGGGTGGAATACCATGGCTGAGGTGGAAGACATAGAAAGTGGTAAGTAGTTGCAGGAGCAACCTCATCTAGGGCAGTTCTAATCTCGTAGTTCTATACTACTGCACCTGGTTGTATTTTAATAACTGATATTTTAAACAGTTGGCAGATGCATGCCAACCTGGGTGAACCAGAGACTACATATTAATAGGAAAGTGTGCTTTGGTTATTACATGATTTTATGCTGGGCTAACATGTGTGATAGGTAATGTTAAGCATAAAGATGTGTTTATTTGATATATGTCAACTGTTTAATAAAAATGTTGTCAAATGGCTTAATATTAGTTAGCCTGGAGCTGTCTAGTATTTCATATATCTGCTTTAGATAATAGCACATATATACCACACATACAATTCCATTTTCCTTAATCTAGCAAGATTTCAGAGTTGCCAATATAACAACTAGATATGGGTTTTCCACCCAGTAATGGATTTTATAGCCCGTAGTCCCAGCTATATATATACACCCTAACACATTTAATATTTATATTTTCTTTGCAATTTAGTTTGTGAAACCATAAATCCTGGCAAACAATGATGGGAAGAAAATGACTGCATTATTAAGAAACATTATTCAAGATTTCATGTCAAATGGAACATAGAAAAATGCCCTACTGTTTTCTTGCTAACACTGATGTAACTACAGGCTACATTACAGTACTTAATGAGTATAAATGCAATATTTCTGGCTGATGTTAAACTTTCTTTTTTATTTAGTTGTTTAAAATGTCACTTCTATTACTGCTAGCCATTCACATTCTTGTAAAGATGTCAATAATCTGTCCATTAGAGATTTTTTTTAAATACTCAATCCACAACTTCACAGACAGATTGATAAGGAATGGTGGGGTAACTGACACCTGGCCTGCTCATATTTCAGGATTTGGGCCACCACCAAAACCCTTTTGTGTAAACTTTCATAAATACCCACTATGGTCTTTGGAATAACATGGACTCTAGATACAATATATGGACAAAACTATTGGGACACCTGACCATTACACCAACAGGGACTTTGATGACATACAGAGACATTAATATGAAGTTAGTTCCCCCTTTTTGCAGCTATAACATTTTCCACTCTTCTTGGAAGGCTTTGCACAGGATTTTGAAATGTTACTGTGAGCATTTTTGCCCCTACATCCAGTAGAGCATTTGTGCGATCAGGCACTGATGTTGGATGAGAATGCCTGGCCCGCAATCTCTGTTCCAAGTTATCCCAAAGGTGTTTGATGGTTTCAATAATTAAGAGGTGTGTCCCAATACCTATAGTGGTACACAAAGAAAGGTCCATTAAGACATGATTGGATGAGTTTGGTGTGGAGGAACTTGACTGGCCCACAGAGCCCGAGCCCTGATCTCAACCCCATTGAACACTTTTTGTTCATAAAGTGTAGTATGTACACCTTGACTGTATAAATTCTATGCTTCTCATGGGTTTTCCATACAGTCCCATTTGTTGAATTTCTGGGGCAGGACTTGATTGTGCCCAATGGGTGTTTGTCCTATGACATCTACTTAGTTGGACTTGACCCCTGGTCACGTAGTGACTCACAAATTTTGGTAATCAAAGTATAATCTTGCTACTCATAGAAACTCTACCTCATCAGTTAAAATGTCCATTAACAAATGAGCTATATTTTATCTGAACCTTCTCAGAGATGTTAAAATCGTGATGAAAACCATCTACAATTCTCGGGTTATAGTGATTAACGTCTAGTTTAATGTGTTATATACATGCGATTAATGATGTGAATATACTCTGTAAGCATGCAATTACAACACATTGTTTATGTGAATTTATGATAGAATTTTAAATCATTTGCTTCCATGGTTGTTTCATGAAAATAAGTTGATTTTTTAAATGGAAAGCCTAACTTTCCTCATCACTCTGTACACAGGAATAAATCATTTCAATAATCCCTAGCTCTGCCTTACAGAATATACATGATTCTGATTGATCTTTCCAAGCAAAAAAGGGATCTTGCTTCTTAAAAACTACACTCGCAATATGGAATGTGCAGATAGAATGAAGCAGTGATATACATGTCACTCAAATTTAAAACCCAGTATTAGCGAGATTAAAATAAGCATGGTAGGATCTAATGATAGGCAAATTAAGGACATCTAAATCTGCATTTTCTGAAGTATAGTGTGAAAAAGCACTGCATATAACACGTTAAACAGTTTGGCCTCATTCAATTAAATGGACAATAAAAAAGTAATAAAATAAAGCACTTATCTGACACAGACGAGGCCGCCCTACTGCAGCAGCTGTCCTCGTCCCACATGATCCAACCTGATACTCTGCCCTCCCCCCAGCTAAATGCCATGCAAGAGATGTGTTCTGCATGCGACATACACTAAATGGACAAAAGTATTGGGACACAAAGTGAAGTAGGCTAAAAGGTCTCAAAAAGCAGTGCATGATGCCGCGATCTTGAAGAAATTAAAAAACAGATGAGAAACAAAGTCGTTGATATCTATCATTCTGGGAAGTGTTACAGAGCCCTTTCTAAGGCTCAGGGACACCAGCGATGCATATTGAGTGTCATTATCTACAAATGGAGAAAACTTGGAAGAGTAGTGAATCTTCCCAGGAGGGCTGAGTTATCAAGCAGAGCGCATTGACTCAAGATTGTAAGCTTGCGAGCTGGGCTTTCTCCACCTAATGTATCAGCTTGTCTTAGTCTGTCAATTATTTATTGTCTTGTCGTACCCCTTGAATAAATGTATTGTATTAAGCGCTGTGTAAACTGTTGGCGCTATATAAACAAAAGATAATAATAATTGACCACTCATTCAGGAAGTCACAAAAGAACCCAGACTAACATGTAAAGAACTGAAGGCCTCACTTGCCTCAGTTAAGGTCAGTGTTCACGATTCCACAATATGAAAGAGACTGTAGAAAAAACTACAGTTGGGTTATGCATGCTCAAAAACCCTCCAATGTGGTTGAATTAAAACAATTATGCTAAAAAGAGATTTCAGCAAGGGGTGGTACAACCAGTTATTAGGTTTAAGGGGGCAATTACTGCTGTTTAGCTGTGTTTTTGTGCACCAACACATATTATATAGTTTTTTTTCCAGGACAAGCAGGACTTTCTTTAGATACTTTTATTTTTATCATATCATCTGATTTACTATAAAAAAAAATTGTCACTTTTATTTGGAAAAAAATTAATTCAACTGCAAAAACTAATGAAAAAACTGCTAAATAGATTATACTATTTGTCCTGAGTTTAGAAATACCCAATGATTGTATGTTTTTTTGCTTTTTCCTGCAAGTTATTGGGCAATAAGTACAGGTAGCGTTTTGCTATTTCAAAACCATTTTGTCTGCCGACCCGGCTATCCTGACTATTATATCCGTGTTAACCCCTGCACTGCGAAGACACATATCTGGATCCTGCGCTGGTTCCTGCACCTTGTTGGTTCAACTCCGCTGCTAATTACATCCGCTTCTAGCTGGCCTCTTTCCTCTTGGGATCATCTTAGTCCTGGTATACTTCTGCTGAAGACTTCTCCTTTGGTAGGGGTATTCTGGGTGGAAGAACTTCCGCGGTGAGTGCCTGGGTAGGGGTGGTCGTGACACACAGCTTGCTATTCTGCCCCCCACATATGCCTTATACGCCCTATATGCCAATCTGCCCCGCCTATATGCCCCTCCCCTGACTTACCAATGCATCCCTAGACTTCTCCCCCGCGCTCCAGACTCCATGGTGTCGAGTGGGGGCAGCCGGTGGACATCTGCACGATGCTCGCAGACAACCTCTGCTGCTACCCGGGACCTCCACCGGGCCATCCATGACTGAGCACCGGAAGGTCATGTCACACCGGTGCGCCGTCATAGGATCTCTGGCAGAATTCCCATGTAGCAGAGGAGGTTGTCTGTCCACATTGCACAGACGTTCACGGGCTGCCAGAGAGGAGGATCCGGGTCTCATGCATAGACGTCCCTAGACTTCTCCCCGTGCTTCAGATTCCTTGGTGTGTAGTGGTGGCAGCCTGTGAAGCTTTGGCCTTGGCTTCTATGAATGAGTAACGGAAGGTCATGTGGCGCCGGCGCTCCTTCATAGAAGCCCTGGCAGAAGTGCCGGCAGCAGCGGAGGTTGTCTGTGCACACAGACGTCCAACGGCTGCCAGAGAGGAGGATTCAGGTCCCCTGCAGCATTGCGGGATATCTGGATCTTAATTCTTTTATTTCTCTATTTGAGGTCTCATTATAAGATAGCCTCAAACAAGACGAGGGGTATTTTTCAGGGCATTTTCTCTGAAAAAAAACCCTTGTCTTATAATCAAGCAAATACGTATTTGTTCGATTATGTGTGGATGCATTGTGTGAATGAGTGAGAAAATGAAATAATATGTCAATGAATTGTGAATGAGTGAGAGAATGAAATAATTAATGTGTGGAAGAATTCTGTGAATGAGTGAGAGAATGAAAGAATAAATGAGTTTTAATGAATATGTGTAAATGATTTGTGTGAATGAGTGAGAATAAATGATTGTGTGACTGAATTATGTGGATTGTGTGAGTGACTGTAAAAGTGCAAATATGGCACATGCAGGGTGTTTGAGCCTTGGGACCAAGACGGCGCAGGCATTGTGTTTATGGGACAAAGATGGCAGAGGCTGGGCTGTTTGGGGACAAAGATGGCAAGTCCTATGTGTGTTATCTGGGTGCTGGTCAGGTTCTATGTGGGCAGTGTTGATGCCAGGGCTGGCTTTGGGGTGTGCAATCTGTGATCTATGCCTTTAATTTATGGGGTATATCTATACCTTTAATTCTGAGTTTTTATGTGATTTCCAAATGATCAATACCTTCAAAGCTGGGTTTGTGTGTTATTCGGTTGATCAATAATTGCAGTGCTGTTGTTTATTTAATCTATACCCTCACTGCTAAGTTTACATGTGATTTCCAGTTGATCTATACTTGCAATGCTGGGTGTGTGTGTTATTCTGTTGATATATACCTGCAAATCTATGTTTCCATGCATTATTATTGTATACCAGCAAATATATATTATATATCGGTAGCAAGGTCTATTAAAGAATGAAAACAAACTGCCAGTTCTGCTGTTATTTTTAAAATCATATTTCATATATATATATATATATATATACCTGTGTGTGTAATCATTTGCTTCATAGTGTGTCCCTCAATGGCAGAAATAAAATTTGGTCACCCTACTTCAGCTTGCGTATTGCCAAGCTGAAGTACCTGTCTATGTGCAGTTACCAACCCCCTTGTCCTTGCTACAGCTCATTACCCTACTTTAACCTACTTGACCTTGTGAACCGGCTTCTGACAAGGATTACCCCATCTGTCCCTTGCTCTACAACAATTGGCTTGTTAACTGTTTGGATCCTGGGCTGCCTGACATGACTTCTTGGGCTGATCATTTGGTTTGTAAGGCTGAATTCTTTGTTCTCATACCCTCTGCCTCAAGCTCCCATTCCAGTCCTGACATAAATCGAATACGGAGCCTTGATGGTTCATTGGCACTTGATATATCTGACCTGATAATTGATTTTCCCTACTGCTGCTGTAATAATTCAAGATGACATAGGTAGGCTCTGAATATTTTAAAGTAACAAAAGGATAGTATATCGAGTAGTAGTATTCTAGAGTAGTATTGCTCTAGAGCACTGGGATAAACACAAGCATAAAAAATGATTGCCTCAGCTCCTGAACATAGGAATAAGAAATAGGAAAAGAGGTTTTGGTTCCAACGATGGACCGATATTAGGTGTGCTTATGAGTGAGATACATAGTGAAAGTCAAGTGTTAAATATCATATTATTTGCATCACAATTGTAAGAAAATATGCATGCATTATGCCTTTGCTTTCTTCCATAGCTTTCTTCACTTGAACAAGCAGGCAAGATCAATCAAATGAATAGGATCTAAATAGTATGCTTAGGGGACAGAGTTCTGAAATATTGATTCTTCCATCGATCTGCCCAGATGACAGCAT
This sequence comes from Spea multiplicata, assembly GCA_009364415.1. NCBI lineage: Eukaryota > Metazoa > Chordata > Amphibia > Anura > Pelobatidae > Spea > Spea multiplicata. The sequence goes on along the minus strand of VKOC01017538.1, from coordinate 55,706 downwards.
CACTTAATACCTTTAAATACAAATGTTACAATATTTTGGCCCCCTAAAGCTCCTACCCATCAAATTACCATCAAAGGGCCTGCCAAGAAGATTGATGCTAACACCTACTACCTAATGTTATTTTGCCTTTCTGAGAATCTCGTAACGTTGTTTTGCTAAAGCACATTATATTGATGACTGTCAAAAACATGATTTGCAATTTCAGACGTTTTTACATAGGGCTTTTTCATCTGAAAATATTGGCCCTTTTTTACGTCCAAGAGAAACAGAGTTACAGATAAATACCCTTGCAGAATTTATTATACATTGTTTTTCTCAAATGAATAAAACATATTCATTAATACATGTATGAGTGTATATGTATATTGATACATACAAAATTATTGTGTGTCAGATTAAAAAAAACATACCGTATTTGCTAGATTATAAAATGACCTTGATTATAAAACGACCCCCCAAAATCTGAATATTAATTTATGAAAAAAAAACAAAAAGCCTGAATGTATAAAAAAGTTTTACCAGTAAAATGTTAATTCATGTAAACGATGTGAACAATTTTTTCTATGATTGAGAAAAAATTTTGTTTTATTTCCTTTTTTTTCAACCTGCCCCCCCCCCAGTTATGCACACCCATGTACCCCCTATATGCCACTGTGCCCCATGATATGCGTTTTAACCCTCTAAATGCCACTGTGCCCCATGATATGCCTTTTGACCCCCTATGTGCCACTCTGCCTCCAGAATTGCCTTATACCCCTATATGCCACTCAGGAGGCAGAGTACTATTTAACACTTAACTGAAAAAATCTGCATTAAAAAAATAGCGATTAAATCACTGAATAATACAGAAAGAGTAACTGTTTTAAGTTCTGTGAATAGTAGACTTCAATCATCATGAGTCAGAAGAGACACATGTTTCTAATTGAGTTGGCTGAGATCCCAGAATAATGGTAATGGGCTCCTCAATAAAACTCTTCTGATCTACATTGATCAAAGTCAATTATTAGATGTCCTTGATAAGGTTTATTTTTACTTGACTGTACATATGCAGTGGGGTAAGTTATTTTAGTTAGGTATAGTGAAGGTTACACAAATTATTTCACGGTCTGAAATGAATGAATGTATCCATTTTACTTGTTCATACAAACTGCATATAAAATAATCATCCTTTTAGTTAAATGGATATTTGTGAGAGGTGGTTGAGTAGAGAACCAGAAAAATGACAACAGAACAGAATCAGGCTGCCTTGTATCCTTTATATATGTTGGGTAATTGGGAATATGCGGGAACAGAAATAGTTTGGTTCGTAGGCAGCATGACAGCACCCTACCTTGGTGTTAAGGAAAAGTTAATGTATTTGCTAAAACAAATATGTGATGGGTTCATATAAAATGTGATTAGTGTATCTGTCCTCTTAATCTGATCTGATGTGTTCCTTTGATATTTTTTAACCATCCACCATTTTGGACCCTCCCTCGGAATTCTCCAATATGTCCTATATGAAATACACAGGGCTTGACAAACCCCACCTGGTCTATTTGGCCACTAGAAGTCACTTGGCACCCTTGGCCTTAAAACTCCTAGGTTTTGCTAATTGTTATTATCAAAGGGATTAAGAAGGGTGTGGATTGTTAATATTGGTCTTAGCAAGCGATTCAGGCCTTCCTTCTGCTCAAATCATCCTTTGCCTCAGTATTGGTCTTTACCCTACCTCCAAGCCTTTCATTGTGGAGGTTGGTGCCTCGGAGTGGGGGCAGTCCTGTCCCAACAAAGAGAATTTCATGGCAAGCTGCATCAGTGGGTATATTTCTCCAATAAATTCTCCCCTAATGAATCCAACTATGATGTTGTTAATCGGGAACTGTTGGGAATCATTGATCAGTTCTTTATTAAATGTATTAAGCAATACTTTATTAAAAACTTTGTTTTCATTTATTTCATATATTTTGCAAAAACCTCTCTCTTTAGAATAGGGTATTTTTCGCGATATGATATATGATATATACCGTATTTGCTTGATTATAAGACAAGGTTTTTTACCAGAGCAAATGCTCTGAAAAATACCCCCTCGTCTTATAATCGGGGTCGTCTTATAATCAGACCTCAACTAACTGACTATGAGACTAAGATCCAGATCCCCCGCAACGATTCAGGGGACCTGGATCCTCCTGTCTCCCCCCACCCAATTTACCAGTACTTCTGGGTCCCCGGTGCTTAGTCCAGGCAGGCAGCGTGTAGAGCTCTATGCGAATCGCATAGAGCTCAGAGTTCCCGTGATCTCTGACAGCCGGGAAGGTCTGCGCGATGGACGCAGCAACCCCGCTGCTAACCGCACCTCTCCCGGCTGCAGCGGAAGTTTGTCTACGCGAATCGCGTAGAGCTCTACACGCTGCCCGGACTACGCACCGGGGACTCAGAAACCTAAGTTTGGAGGAGGGAGGGGGAGTGTTAAATGGGGGCATAAGGCATTTCTGGAGGCAGAGTGCTCTGTGAAATGCCTTTTAACCTTCTTAATGCAACTCTGCCTCCAGAAATGCCTTTTAACCCTCTATACGTCGCTCTGTCTCCTCTATTAGGCAATAAACTGTAATCCGCATTTTCTGTGTCAAGGTCATGCTCCAACATTTTTTGTTTATTTTTTGCATTTGACAATGTAGTAAAGTGTAATTTATTTCTTATGTGCATTTTGGTTGAGAATGGTCATTCATTAGTTTTTAGTCAGGTGCGTTCAATTACCTGGTAAATCCTATGTAGAGAACAACTTTTCCCATTTACCCTTTCTGAAAGCCCCAGTACACATAGACATTGATCTTTTTCCTAACTTAGAACACAGTATGATGTACTTGCATGCCATTTGTATGGAAAGTGGCCGCTTTATTGAATTGCTGAACCTAGTGCGTGGATCACACAACTAGAGTGCAAGCAGCTCTCTTAACCAACTCATATATATGGATAAAATCCTACCAAATCATTTTAAAGCTACCATTATGAATGCAGAGAACAGTAAGTTGCTTTATGTCATAACAGAAATAAAACTCCAAAGGGCATTATCTTTTGTGCTTTGTCGCAATTAACATCTGTTATGGAACAGATGCATAAGTACACTTTTAATTTTCTTAATTTCATATGTAAGTGGGTCTTCCCCACCTGTTATATTATTTGTAAACTATATATGACAACCTAATGCGAGTTCATCTATGAAAAATGAATACAAAATAATCTTTCGCAACATGATGCACAGTGTACAAAAACAACTCTACGGTGCACATGACATTACAATAAATTGGAACCTTACTCAACAATTCTGCCACACACAATGGAATCTAATCTCAGAACAGAAAACAACCTCCATTATAGGATGACATTCTGCAGTACCAGCCATTTTCATACAATTTTTCATTTCCAGGGCTGTCTTTAAGGGAAGGCAATAGGCATAGCTGTCCAGAGTTGGCACAATTTACAAAGGATCTACAACAGTTGGCCCCTATTCCAAATTCAGGTGAAGGGAGGGACAAGTCAAGGGCATTATAAAGGGAAACAAAAGGACTGAAATGTGTAGATAGTATATTGGCTCTGGGGAGTCCTGCTTTGCCAGTCTAGAATGATGGAAAGTATGTGACCTTCTGAGGATCAATGGATTTTCATCTGAGTGTGTGGTTTAGAAAAAAAATCCCCAATATAATAATAAATCGTCAGAACTGTACTTCAACCAAAATTGTTTACAAATAAAACAATATAAAATCAGTAAATTCCTTTGTAAACAATGATATTTGAGGACATGCTACCTGCTTTGGAGGTCATCCAAGTTCAGGTCTCCAACGTAGTGGGTGGCAGACGAGACCGTGACAACACGAGCATTGCTATCATGTGTTCCAGACTTCCTCAGGGTTTCCAGTAGCAGGTTAGTCAGTAAGAAATGTCCCAGATAATTCAAACCAAAATGTTCTTCAAATCCATCCACTGTTTTTCTCTCAGGAACCAGCATTACCCCAGCTGCAACACATTGAAATAGTTAAATATTAAAATGTACTTCCTATAAAATGTGATTGCGTTTTATATTAAACTAAAAAAAAATCGTATGGATGTTTAAGAAAATGCTTTCCTTTTATAGTAAATCCTTTTATAGTCTAGAAATAGAAGTCTATATAGAAGCTTTTTATTTCCAGATATGTAGAATAAAGCAAGGTGCACAAAAAATAAGACGTAAATGCCTATGGAAAGGTTGTTGGATAAGACATAAGAGAAACATCTTTGAGGGACAAAAAAGGAGACATGACAAATTTGTCTCTTTGTCTTTGCCACACAAAGGTTATTGAAATTACTCAAACTGTCTAGCTGACAAATCAGGGTGCTTTTTCAAAAATACAAAGGACCAATGTGATGCAAATTGCTTTGTGCATTTTACATAGGATATAGCACATTCAATATCTCCTTTATCAATTGCAAGAACAGGAATCTTTAAGTTATGGTCCTTAGCACTTAGATGTCACAAGGCCATACATACCCCTTCAAAAAATAATCTCTCATGGCTTTGTCCTGCTGCTCTCAGATAAGAGGGCGTATAACTGAGTTGGTTGGAGGTAGGGTAAGGGTAGCATTAGTGTGTACCATTTTATCTTTAATAATGAGGAGAAGGTGTAACATGGGGACCATGAGTGATTGGTACTGGCAGCAAGTAGGCCAGCTTGTCTAAAGGCTTATTTACCACCTTCTTTATATAGAATAACATCCAGAACAATTATAGAGAATATATGTCTAAAAGTCCAAGTTTATTAAAGAAAACAATATATTGAAACATCAGTATACCATTAAATTGACAAGCTGACACATAAAGGTTGACAAAGTCCTATGTGTGTGCTTACAAAGTGAATTATGGGATATGTAATGTGTATATGGGGTGTTTGAGTGGTGTGGAAAACTACATTTCATCCATTAAACTCATTTCAAATGACCAAAGAGGGACACTTATCATACCCCGCAAATAAAAGTATCCATATTTGGTCATTTGAAATGAGATTTATGGGTGAAATGGCCCTTTACCAAGATTTTATATGTGACTTTTGCAAACCATTATTAACTATTTAGGTACTATTACACTATTTAGAACTACCATGGGGAGTGAACTGGATTGCTGCCTATGCCAAGGCAAGATTATTCTTCTTTCTACGGGGAGCCTAAACCTTGAAAAAACCTGGGATTGCTTTGAAAGTCCCTGATTCTGGCCAGCACTCCAAAATCCAAATCCTTAATTGTTAAGGGCGATTGGCTAGAAAATATAAGTAAGAAAATAGTGTGGTAAATGTTGAAGGTGCAGAGATTTGAGTAATTACTAAAATGTTAGATATGCTTGATGGTAAGTCAGGGAGAAGGCAGAGGGATAAAATTAATAATAATATCAATACCACCTAAATATGGTGGGATGACTATGCAATACATAAAGGGTCATCCTATATCTGTTCAGATGGATTCTCAGTATTAGTTACAAATGTAACTTGTTGGACAAAAGAGTATCAATTTATGAGTGTGAGGGAAGCATGACTCCAGAACTGGATGATTTATGACTCAGTGGTGTACAGCAGTTTACTAACAAAGCAAGTTTAATTATTTTGTGCCCAGAAAAAACATGTAAAGCCAAGTAAATCCATTTTGATACACAGATGATAAATTACAGTTTTCTACAGTTTTTTGTATGAAAATAACTTGTTTAGCAACAGCTGAACAAATCACTACAGCAGATGCATCAGGAGTACTTTAATAATCAAAGACGACTGACAAAGACTCAGCTAGATGAAAAGATTATAAAGCTAAAGCTTCATGGAAATGTATGAGGAGAAGTGACTCACTGCGGCAAGCTTGTGTTCTTTGTCCAGAGGGGGAGCCCACTAACGAAGAACGCATATTAAAATACTTTGTAAGTGCATTAACATGCATTCTTTACGTGTAAAAATGAAGCAGTTGCGAGACCCTCCAATTTCACCTGACTGTGTTATATACATGATCAAGGTCTGTGGTTTTGCAGCACACACCTCAATCTTACACATCTTCTGTGAGACCTTTTAAAATATGACATCATTTCCAAGGCACCTGCTTCAAAAAGCAGAATGGAGGCTTTATGAGAGCCGCAGGACCGGTAAATTCCCACTTTTAGCCAAGCAAGCAACCAGCGCGCAACCAGCGCGCAACTATGTAAAAGCACCTATCTGGGACATAAATACTGGAGATTCCGTCACACTATGTGGCTCTATGTTTCTTAGCCTGACACTCGGTCACAGTACCTATCTTTGGCAAGTCCTATCTATGCAATGCTTACAATGGAGCTGAGTCAGTAGGACAGCACTGCCATTTAACCCACTGAGACGCTCCCTCTCTGGACATCATTAATGAGGCACCTGTGATGGGATGCTTAATGGCCAATAATTATATTGTCTGTTGATTCCTTTCTTTGTTGTATGTATATATTGGTCATTTTAGCAGCACCCTAAAATCTGAATTTATGGTTTATTTTTTTGAAGCCTATATCTCATTTGGGACTGTTTAGCAGCCCAAAAGCTCAAAATACCCCCCCCACACACACAAAAGTATATACTTTTGAAGAGAAGACCACCCAGGGTATTTTACTAGGATGATTTGGATACGTATCGTGCAACCAGTTGGCCGCCAATCCCTGGCAAAATGAGCAGTAACATTAATTGCTTTTTTCCCCCAAACTTTACATGTTTCCTAGGATTGTCTTCACATATTACATGTAACTGCAGAGAAGCCCACCGAACTGTATTCAGCTGCATCTCTAGAGTACAGAGATACCCCACATGCATAGGTTTTTGTATAATCTACACTACATCTACAATATATTTCACTACAAAACAGCACACAGAATATGGCAAGGTAGCCACACAGAAAATAAAGGGTTAAATGATAATACACTTTATAAACACAGCTTAGATACATTTTCACAGGTATACTAGCCTTTTGCTTCTCTTGCACCCACTTTTGTGGGCCATAACTCTCACCACCCTTATCATCAGCTTGGCTGAGGAAGATGGGTGTTGTAATCCACAAAAGCAGATGCACGAGAAAAGCAAAAGGCTGACATCAGCCCATTTCTCAAAAAAGAAAAAATAATATGCCATCATGATAGTTTTTTCGGCCACTTTTTCATGATGGCATTGAACGACATGAAGGCTTTAACAAAGTAAATAGTATTTGCTAGGTGTGCACTGATTACTCGCTTTGTTGTCTGTACATATCAAGTCATTTTAGCAGTACCTGCAGTATTTTTTAATACCTATGTGACATAGGATTTACTTTTATGTCTTTGGAAACAATGATCAAGCTCTGCCAAGCGCGAAACGCATCTGGTGTTTCATCCAATACTTTGGGGTCTCCATCTCTTCTCTTCTGGTGGATATCTGCTTTGCATATCTTGCACTGATCAAGGGATTAGTCAATAAATAATTTATTTCTGCAGACATTCATTTTCTGCATTTGTTTCCTTCATTAAGAAGATCAACTTACCTCCTATATGTTTTTGCATATTGAGGCTCAGCTGGGACGGTGGGGGTTGCTTCTAATGCTGACAAACTCTTTTTTTCATTGGTGACCAAGATGTAATGGTTCATCAGACAGCCTGGAGTCTCCCCTGTCAGTAGGACCTAGCATCACTACCTTCCTGCTTACTGATCTGATGTAAATTCCTGTAACACCTGTAAAACACCTCTAACAAAGAGTCCTTCTTTTGGCTCTAGAAATGCTGCGGGTATGTGACTAAAAATCAATTCTATATTAAAGTTGACATTTATATGTGTTATTATTTTGCAACATCCGAGGTTGTCTATAACCTCATTTGTTATTGTTTATGGCATGAGGAAGCTTGGGGAATTCTTCCAAAACTCTGAAAGTAAATCGTTTTAACTGACTTTACCATGATGGCAACATTGAATTTGTATCCTGCAACATCAGAGGGGATAAGCAGCAAAATAAATAAAGAACATATGAGATTTTCTAAGTGAAACGCTATAGAAAGAAAACAAAAGAAAAAGGAACCTGTTATGGAAATCTTTATCAATATTTATTTACTGGTGAAAAGAGCCTCTTCATCCATTTGAACTTTATTTAGTTCCAGTAGAACATACAGTACAAGTCACATTGTATGTGTTCTGTAAGGAGTAGGAATAGCTTGGATAAAAGATACTTCCTCAGGGTCAGGGACGGACTGTGGAAGAAAAGCGTCCCAGACCCTTTAAGGCCAGTGACTGTTAACTGACATACATGTGGCCACCGGCTAGATATACGCTACGCTTTTATACTCTTGAGAAGTGTGGCTGCTTGTATCCAGCCGACCACTGACATTGAAGCACTAGGTCTGCAATTGGAGTGCCAATAAGGCCACAGGCCCTACTGGCATTTGTCGGGTGTACCATATGGCCAGTCTGGGCCTGTGCAGGGTGTACACACACAACTAAATTTGGGTCTATACTGGTCAAGGATGGATACATGCACAAAAACTGTGATTTCTATAGAACTTTTGGTGGAAAAATTATACATTAACACATTAAAAAGTATGTTGTGAGTGTATTAGGCCCACCTCACCTTACTCCAGTCTTGTATGGCTAGGGAATCCTTGCAGGCAATTACGAATGTTGTAGGAAGTGGCATTAAGGTGATATGTTAAACTAATCTGTCATGTGTATCAAATACATACTGATTCATTTATGTATTGCTGTTTTAATGACTTTTCTTTTATCACTTGCATCCATACATATAAAGGGCTAACCTGCATTTATTAAACTTGTAAAAATTATATTTTTTGTATTTTCATGAAAAGAGTGTTTTATCCTCCCACGCACATCCTGAAATGTACTCCACACCCACTGGAAATCCTAGTGGAATCACAAGCATGAGGGTTTCCCTAGAATCACATCAAATCCTATAAATGTAACAACCTCTGTTCCAGGCAGCTCATCATAACTTTGACAGCTTTAGAATCCATTGCAATAATTTATAAAATAGTAACAATAAACTCAGATCATATGAGTATTTTACTGGCTGTCTAGTCAAACATAGTAAACACGACGATTAAGAACAAAAGTATGAGTCATTCTCAGCTTGAGATGGTAGTAATAATTTTAACACGGATTACTAAAGGTTAATTAAATTTTCTGTGGCAAGTTGCTTTTTCTGTTGTCAGGAATGGATAGCCCTTATGTTGTTCATTCATACTCTTCATGCATGCCTTTTATGTGTTTCTGAAGAGTGAATTGACCTCTAACTGACATTGCAAGAGTGGTATCCATGTTGATGAGCACATTAGCTACAGGCTATATGGAAACATCCACAGAATTTCATCCCCATCTGCAGCCAAGAAGCAGGAAGATTTTTTTTACATTTAATGTATTCTGATAGACTTATCTGTTCTGTGAAGAACTAAGCATATCCACGATGTATGAAATGGTTAGGTTGTACTGTAGATTAATGAAACCAGTAAATGAGAACATTGGGCTCTTATTTTTTTTTTTAACAAAGCCAATTGAAATAATAATAATGACTAAAAATTGCTAAAGACATTGAAGAATTACCAAGATAATTCTGAATTTTCAAAAATATCAGCCAGTGGGTTCTAAATTTACATATTTTATTTCAAAATGACATCTCTTGTGTCTTTTTATTAGCAAACTTGTTTCTTATGAAAACAAGTTCGTTGTTATGAAAAAACACAACCGTTGTAAGTCTATATGAGTAATCTAGTATAACCATAAAAGATAAATATCTACTTAAGTAATTGCTCCCGCAATTCCAGGAATGAGGGAAGCATCAAAATGTAAAACTGGTCTCATCAACCATTTTTTCCTCCACTCCATTGCTTTAAGTCTTCATGTATTTTAAAATTTCACAGAAAGTGTGCTGCTGCTGTTACTACACGGGATGTTAAACTCTCAGACTTGTGAACAGGACAGAAGGTCAGGGGTGCCAGTAGGGTATATGACATAGCGACCATTAGGTAAAGTCAAACAGCAAAACGGACAGCAAAGTAAATGAAGAAAACAGCAAAACGGACAGCAAAGTAAATGAAGAAATGAGGAAGGTGCTAAACACCCAAAGGAGACAAGCCATGGCTCAGGATTAGTGGTGTATAGGTCATGTGACCATCTAGTGATGTGTCTTTATCATAGCAATGAGGCTGGGTCATGTCAAATGGGTAGTACAAAGCAAAGATGGATGTCACTCATGGACAAAGAACATACAAGTAAACAATATGTCTCCCTCTTTAATGTGTTTTGGGTGGACGATTATTTCTTAACCAGGCATTACCCTCGTAAGAAGTTAAATTAAAATATATATATTGTATTACAGAGCTAAGGATCCGTTGGCAATAGAAAATTTATTTTGTTGCCTACATTTCTTTTTAAGATAGGTGCTTAGAGTATTCCAGCTTTTATACTTGATTCTGTTTGTACCCTAGGATTTCTACAACAAAATAAGTTTTCTATTGCCAACGGATCCTTAGCTCTGTAATACAATATATATTTTATATTCATGTCAATTTAACTTCTTACGAGGGTAATGCCTGGTTAAGAAAGAGTTAGAATCTCCTGAGGTAGTATCGTAGAGGTAACCGAATTAATGTTTTGAAGATCATCACTGAAGATCATTAACATGAGATTGCTGGTAGGGGGGACCATCTTTTTCCTCTACCAGTGTGCATCTAATGCACTTCAAATGCAAATATCCCAAGTAGAAAATATTTTTGCACTGATTTTACATTTAAATTTTATGTAAACATGCATACACATGATACCACATTTTTTCAGCACCAGTTAAGAAGCAGCAAAAAGGCTGAACATATACAGGTTGCTTGGAAATGTAGCTGCTGATGCCTTACCCCAAGTGGGCAGTTAAGAGTTACACTGGACTATCCAGACATCCATCCCTGGTCTTTATGCTTTCATCCAACTACTCCTATGGCAATCACTCATGTCTGCCATATCTCCTTCTCTTACAGGTATGACTCACACCTTTCACCTGAACTCCTCATTTCCTGCTGTTACCCCTGTTTCCACCCGGTATGACACACACCTTTCACCTGAACCCCTCATTTCCTGCTGTTACCCCTGTTTTCCACCCAATATGTCTGTATCCTGCATGTCTCCATGCCGTGCTGCTATCAAAGGGTTACATTTGGTGCCCTCTAGTCTAGCTTTATTGCATTTGTTAGCCAAGGTGTGAAACATCTGTCTCCTGTATGCAATCACCTTATCTGACCACTTGTGGAGCAGCCCTATAAATTCCTAGGCCTCACTTGGAAACAAGCTTGGAAATGTAGCTGCTGTGGCCTTACCCCAACTGGGACTCTTCATAAGTAGGCAGTTAAGAGTTACACTGGAGGGAAACGACACACAAACTACATACCAAGTACCACTGCAGAAAGCAGGATGTCACCTGTGCCGCACCCCTCCTTTGGAATTCCCTTCCCCGTTCTGTTTAGACCTTCTGCCTCAAACGCAACTTTCAAAACCTCTCGGAAAAACCACCTGTTCAGGGAAGCTTACAACATTCCTTCCCATTACTTCCAACCATCATAATCAAGCCATCTGAAGAACAATCAACAGCTTCAACACATCATTGGAACCAGATCAACTCATCCCCATAGAAGCAGTCCTCTCCTATTGTCTCACTTCCCCCTCAACCACCGACTAGATTGTAAGCTTGCAAGAGCAGGGCCCTCCTCTCCTTTGCACCAGTTTGTTATTGTATGTGTTTTTGTATGTAAATTGTTCTACTGACTGTAACAGTGCTGCAGAATATGCTGGCGTTTTATAAATAATTGTAATGTAATATAGGCTTTTCAAAAACTTAAATAATTTGGAAGTTTGTAAGAAAAAAATATTTAGAAAATATTTTAAGAAGGCTATTTATTCTTGGGGTGACTCATGGGTTTGTCAGAGATTGCAAGACAGATGGCCCTGTTTCTGATGGTTTTTTTGCCCACAATCCTGGGTGCGCTTCTCATGAGACTGGCCTGCATTTTGGTGGCCTTTTTATGGAAATAAATAAAATAGACAGAATCTTAACTCCTCGGCATCCATGTGTATTGGATAAAGATGACTTCAGTGCTAGGCAGATAATAGAGGATAGAATCTCATCTAAAGGGATTGGGAGTACATCCGTACACTAAAAATAAATCATCATTCATGTGATGCCTGAACTCACAATTTAGTGCTAATCCTTTTTAATAAAATATGCAGATTGAAATAACACTAAACAAAATTAAACCATTAACCTTAAGGAAAACCTCCCATCCTCTGTGGTCTGATGATTCTCACCACTGATTGGCTGCTTGAAGCTGGCATGAATATGCTACCATTGCAATCAAGCAGCCAATCAGTGGTGAGAATCATCAGACCACAGAGGATGGGAGGTTTTTCTTAAGGTTAATGGTTTAATTTTGTTGCTTCACAAAATGCATATTATAGTACTCATTAAGTATTTTAAAATGCATTTAAAATGCATTAATTTCGCTCAATGCATGAGGTTCCTCTGTCTATTTTGCTATATTTTACATACATGACATGTTCCATTCTCAATGGTTTGATAAAGATACGCCATTAGATGGTCACATCACCTACACAGTTTTGAAGGAACATGTATATAAGGACGGCTATTCCACACAGATATCTCATTAGGCCACCCTTGCGGACACATCTCCTCCAGAGAAATTCGTTTGGGCACATGGCATATTACACAGTGTCATGATTTATTCAACAAAATATACCCAAAGTGGAGATTCCATGTGTGAAAAAACTAAGTACCCCCTTACTTCTTCACTAAGAATTAAGATGCTAAGCAATAGGTGTCCTCGATTAATTGATCATCAGCAAGTGTGGACACCTCTATAAAACCTCTATAAAAGTATTAGCAGTCTATAGAATTCAGGCGTGTGTTAACACAATGCCAAGAAGGAAAGAGATTTGCAATCAGCAATTGTTGCCCATCAATCTGGGAAGGGTTATAAGGCAATTTCCAAACAATTTAAGTTCCATCATTCTACAGTGAGAAAGATTATTCGAAAGTGGAAAACATTCAAGACAGTTACCAATCTTCCCAGAAGTAGATGTCTCAGCAAATTCACCCCAAGGCCAGTCCATGCAATGCTCAGAGAAATTGCAAAAAAAACCCCAAGAGTTACATTGAAGACACTACAGGCCTCAGTTAGCATGTTAATGTTCTTAACAGTACAATTAGAAAAAGACTGAACAAGTATGGTTTGTTTGGAAGGGTTGAACTTTACAAAAAAATGAGCAGATTATTGTACACCCACAGGGAACTAACAAAGTAGTACCAGCATAATCCAGGTAAAAATTTAAGCTTTATTATCGCATCCTAAAAGCATCATGGCATGAGGAGAACACAGCCTCTATGATCAAACTATGATTAAGCTTACTAAGGTGAAATGCATGAGACTGTGTTCTCCTCATGCCGTGAGGCTTTTATAATTTATAATAATGCTTGAATTTTTACCTGGGTGACTCTCGTACTACTTCATGATTTATTAGCATAACTGGGAATCTCCAGGGGAAGCACTGGTTCTCCAGTTCTCCGGTTCTTCAGGTCAACACTCCAATCCTCTGGGTCATGGGAGCGGGTTCATGCCCCGCTCCCCACCCATTTGCCCTTTAAATGGGGGTTTTCCCACTGATATCAGTGGACCGTCAACCAATGTCAGCGAGACCACCCGCTGACGTCAGTAGGCAGCCCTGGCAGCGTCCCGCAAGGGAAGGCTCCAGGTAGTCAGAGTGAAGAAGTTCCCAGGTATGCTTATTAGTTGTAAGGTGTGCACATTTTTTTTTTGTAAAGTTCTCTCTATAGAGGAAGGAGACACCACCTTGTGCTGCACTCAGTGGGAGCAAGCCTTTGACAAGAGATGTTGGCCATCCATGGTTGCTAAACATTGCCTGCACGCTACGTAATTTGTTTGGTAGTGTCAGGAGAAAACCTTTTCTCTCTAAAACGAACATGGCACCACAGTTTAGGTTTGCAATGTTGCATCCAAAACACAAGGCCTCTGGAACTTGTTTTACAGCCACAGGAGCTGGGATCCTTGCAGTCGTTAAGTCGACCATAAACTCCTGTGTATAGCAAAATATTCTAGAGTCAAATGTGAGACCATCTGTCAGATAAAGCCTGGACGAAATTGGTTCATGCAATAGGACAATGATCCCAAGCAATGATCCCAAGCACATATCTACAAAAGAATGACTGGAAAAGAATCAAGGTGCTGCCATGGCCCAGTCAAAGTCCAGACCTCAATCCGATTGAAATGCTGTGGCGGGACCTTAAGAGTGCTGTGCATAAACAAATGCCTGCAAACCTTAATTAACTAAAGCAATGTTGTAAAAAAGAGTGGACCAAATTTCCTCCACAACAATGCTAGAGACTTATAAAGTAATACAGAAAATGATTACGTCAAGTTATTGCCAAGTTATGAAATCTTAAGATGTACTTAGTTTTTCACACGTCTTCTCCATTTTGTTTTTATTTTTAATTAATCAATCATGACACCGTGTAATGAGTCATGTATTCACTTATTTTTTGGCCTGCTAAGAAACAGATGATTGTTATTATGTCCTAGAATTCAAAGAGGGTTACTGTCTTTTTCACACGACTGTATATATTTCCAATTCTTTCTCCATATATATGCCAAACCAAATACTAAAAATAAAGAAAAGGAAATCAAGGAAGCTGTATGTGCATTATTAAACACTTACAACTTCCATTGTGATGAGGGAAGCTGGCTGCTCAAGTGCAGGACACTGGGTGCCACATATATATATATATATATATATTATACTTAATGGTTGGTATACTGAGTCCAATTTCCTACTATGTATTTCCTGTATAGCTTGCAGTATCTATTAGCATTGAGTAATTATTGTCCTTTTGAGACTATGTTTCTATCAACACATTTAAGTGTCATTTTTATTTCTCAATTATTAGGCTATGTCGGGAGTTTCGAGTCCACAAAGACAAAATATCCTCATTAGTCTGAATGGCCTCTGATAAGCTTGTAATTCTCAAATTGTTTCTGAGTGAGTGATTTTGTTCCTTCTAAGTACTGACAGAGAGCAGTGTTAACCAGAAATTATGGTATCTGTAAATCCTTTCCATTTGTACGGATACCTCACGTAAAAAAGTGTGCAATGTTCGATAATATTTAACTCCAAGAAGAGTACATTTAATCCAGAGGCTGCCTAAGAAAAATAAATACATTTAAATATTGCATTACCTTTAAAGGGTTAAATGAGAATTTTAATGAGAATTGTTAATCGGATCTCAAAGTATTTATTATACCATTTACACTGAAAAAAGGAACTTAAGGGTGTTGTTCCACTTAGAAAAAAAACATAGGCACAATGTATATATAAGTGTCATATTTACCTGCAGTGTACCCTGGCATGACATGTGAATGACATGTCCACTTAAAGACTCAGTCTACATTGGTTTTAAGGAGACATTGCACACAACATATACACTTTATGTATATGGTAGCTGATTGTCCCCTTTTTGTCCAAATCAGAGGGACAAAACAATGGATCACAGAGGATGAGTTTCGCTGCAGCTTCTCCTGAAGGTAAATATTGAAGTTTCATAAGAAGTGCAGATTTAGTGAAGGCATACTAAGGTACTTTAACATGCATTTTTATTTAATAATTTGTCTAGGTGTATGCATTTAAAATTGAAAGAAATTGATGGTTTGGCATTGGACTCCCAGTCTAAAACTGTGAGATCTAAAATGGCTAGACTGCAAGTGCTAAAATTGACAGGAAATAACTTCACCTAAGTGATTGAATAAAGTGTGCAAAAATTAATTGTAAGGTGGCCAATGAAAAATGGATAGATTTAAAATATAAAATAATAAAATGAAATAATGAAATAAAATACCAAGTGTCTAAAAAATTATGCAAATGATCTGAAAATAAGGCACAATACAACAGAATATCAACTGAACACTGTGCAGAGTTCACTTGATTTTCTATTGTATTCAATAAAGTGTGCAAAATGTTAGCATATATTAAATTGATAAATTGAAATTAAATATTCTACATGAAAAACGTGTTTTTAGAAAATAAGACAGGTCTAAACTAATTTTACCCCTTGTAAAAGAAAAAGTAAATGGAACACATGGCTTACGCACAAAAAAACTCTTAAAACAGTTTATTATAGACAATTTAATCCATCTGTTGCTAAATTAAATGTTTTAAAAGCTTTTTCTATTTTCTCCCTTCATATGGATAACTCCTAGAGCAGTAATACATTTCTGGGATTTCTGCCAGAAATTATACATGTGTTAATTGAACTAACCACTTCAAAGACATTTAATTGTCCAGCGTGCTACAATAGTTTCAACAGTAACTGAAGAGGGGTTTTCACCAATTTTGAAGAGTCACGTGTCCCATGCCAGATATTCATGGTTGAAAACAGAATCAAGATGATCAAGTGCTACTACTCCATGGATTGAAATATGTGTATATGTGTTTTAATTGTCCTAGGGACCCCCCTGAACAACGAATGCATTTGGAAGTACTATGTAAGTACTTTCATATACATTTATTTAACTAAACAATAAAATAATATTTACATTAGGAAGAAGCTCCAGCTGCATGGCTCTTATTAGACCACTTCTATGATGCTTGATGAGCTAGCGCTGGAGCTAACTGTGAATAAGTGTGCCAGGTGATGTGTTTTGTTTAAATATTGTGATTTATATGTAGAGAACCCTCCTAGTTTTCACACAATGTACTGGTGCACTGTAGATCAAGAACACATGAGGGGCTATCTTCCATATTCCAGCCACACCAACCCAGACTCTCAGGCTCCATGATCAAATTTGTCTCTGCTCATTTAAATCAGTAAAGGTTGGAGGTCAACCTTTGCCAGTTCTTTAATTCAATCTGCTCCAAGGTATGAAAGTAGTAAGAAAAAAAGCTGGTGAGAAACAGAGGGGTCTGATAAATAAAGGGTGAGATGACAAGACAGTCTGCAGGCTCAGTGAGCTTATGCTGCAGAAAGAACTCCTCGTCTATTACATTATGTATTAGGCTTGTATGTATCATGGCCTTGTGATGCAAGAGAGATAAAACCAATGATCCCAATATAACATGATATCCCAGTGCTCTGCCTAACAAAAAAGCCCAGATGGATGGGTGGCCTAGGCAGCAGTCCATTAAATACATACACATTGCTATATCCATATATTCTATGATTCTATGATCTATCTATCTATCTTTCAGAATCTTGCTTATGGAACCCAAACCACATAATAATGACCCACATATTTCCAATTGATTGCTTTTGTCACGTCATTTTACAAATGTCTAAATGAATGTTAGTCACCACCTAAATAAAATGCACAGTACTCACCATTATTTACTAGGACATGGAGGCCAAGTTTCTTTGCCTTGAAATTCTGTACAAATTGTCGGATGGACTTCGTAGAAGTTAAGTCACAGTATAAAAATTCCACTGGGGGAAAAAATAATAACAATAATGCATAACTTCCAAGCTTCACATAGCATAAGAAGTCCTCTGTTAAATATGATTAGACAAGTGTACATAGAATCTGTGCAATGGTTTATGAGACTGGGCAAAGAATATTTCAAGGAAAGACTGGAGGACAATAGAGGAAAGACAATAACTAAAATGCAGGGACCAGGGAGAAAAGCTTTGAGGGAACGACAATAAGACTAGAATGGAAGAATTCACACTGCACCACTGGGTAGTTTTGCTCCTTGTATGCAAATTAATCAGATACTAATCCTATACTTTCAATTATTCATGCTCTCAATTTCTTTTAATTCTTGAAACAAAGTGTGTGTTGACTTTTATGTAAAATTGTTTGCGTATCCCCATTCTTGATAACTGAGCAATCAAAACCCCTTTGTACTCATCAGATATATTCAACTATTCAAACAAAGCGTGCACTGATTAACAGTCCTTTTCAATGTGAAATAACTTTTTACTACACGTACTTCTAAGCGTGGCTCTTACCTTATGTTTATTACCTTGTCTATTTGGACCTACACATTGCATTTCATTATTTTTGTTTTACTTGTGTTTAAAGGTTTGGTATACAAGCACAGAGAGCATCTGCCTCAATTATAGATGCCCAATAGAATTCGAGCTAAGCATAGATGTTTCCTTCTTGTTTTGTCAGTTCTAACAGAAGTACTGGGTTAATGCTAATTAGGATTGGTAGGCAGGGCTGGACTGGGAATGACTAAGAGTCCCTAACACGTCAAGCTTAGCTTCTTAGCAGCCAAATGATATGCATGTATATCCAGCAGTTTTTATAACTGTGGCATGCGGCCATGAATATCGAGTTAGCAGCAACAAACTCACTCTGCCACTGGAGCGTCAGTATGAGTATGTATCTGGTCCTTTCAGCCTCTGGCCCAAAAGGCATTTGCCTAGTGTATGAGATGGTCAGTCCGGGCCTGGGGTTTTTACTAAATGGCAAGAGGTGTTAAGATGCTATGTCTGATAATCTCACATGATTGCTGGGCCAGCAAAGTATAGCCATAGTGGATCTTGTATGTGGCATCTCCCCTACACACTTTAAAACTGCATAACTGCTACCATTATATACTGAGGCAGACATTCACGGTGGTACAGCATGACTGCTATCATTATATACGGAGGCAGACATTGACAGTGGTACAGCATAAATCCTATCACTATATACTGAGCCAGACATTACAGTGAAACAGGATAACTACTATCACTATACACTGAGCCAGACATTGACGCTGGTACAGGACAATTGTTATTAGGCAGACATTGATGGTGGTACAGGATAACAGCTGTCATTTTATACTGAGGCAGACATTGACGGTTTTACAGGATAGCTGCTATAATGATATACTGAGGCAGACATTGACGGTTGTATAGTATATTTGCTATCATTATATACTGAGACTAGGGTGACCGCATTAGCCATGTTTTTCAGGACATATTTTTACATATTGCTGACCAGACCAGATAAAATGCTGCAGTATGGATGATGTATAACTGACTAATTGGTTTGCGTCAATGAGTCTATAAATCCCACATGCAGCAGGACAGCACTTATACATGCCCGATATTTTCACCTTAACTGAGACTGACATTGATGAGCAGGGCCCTCTTCTCCTTTTATGTTGGTTTGTTATGTGATTTTTAATTTTACTGACTGATTGTAACAGCACTGGCTGGAGCTATATACATTCATATAATGTAATGTCTGGCTTAGTATATCGTGATGGAAGCTATGATCTACTTTAGAGCGTAACTCCCATCACTACAAAATGAGCCAGGCACTGATGGTAGTACAGCATAACTCCCACCACTATACACTGAACAAGACATTGACAATAGTATAATGTAACTCCCATCACTCTCACACTTACTAATGCTTTGTTCTTCTCTCTCTCTCTCTCTCTCTGAACGTCTCCCTACCTTTCCTCTGTCACATTTAGTTTTCCTCCTCCACCCCATCCTCCTCTTCGTTCTTCCTATTGGCTCTTCTTATTCTGTCTCCTTCAAGTGCTGTTGGCGCGGCTTCAGTGTTGTGTGCCGGGATATCCCGACACACAGCATCAGTTGCCGGTGCACATAGCAAGGAAGCAGGATGGGACGTCTATATTAAAAGACCTCCCTCTCCCTTGATTGATTTTAAGCCAGTTAGAGGGAGAACTTTGATCTCCCCAACTGTGCCTGCTCCCCTAGTGCAAAATATAGTCTCTGGAGGAATGAGCACCCGATGATGGTCTGGTGATACAAAGACCAGAGTTGTCATATTATCATATCAAAAGCCAATAATGTATCTTTCTTTGGGCCAAATTAAGGGACCCTTTAACCCCCAAAGAGGTCAATCTACAGACCCTTAAAAGCTACATCTCTTTCTTAGGATGTAAAATGTATCTTGCTACATTAATGTACACATGCGAAATCAGAAAATTGCAGTGAAGGCAAGCTCTCTGTCTTTGTTTTCTCTTGACCATTGACCACAACAAAAAAGCTCACCAGAAGAAGTTTAATGTGATAATATCAAGCTGTAATATTTTAAAAACAACGCAAACACTATGCATTAAGAAAGTAAATAAAAGTAGACAACTTAAACAAAACATTCATATAAGCCAATGTTGCTAAATAAATAAGATTAAAAATTGACATATATAGTCAATATGAAAGTCTCTAAACAAAGTCAATGAAAGTCATGTATGCTTAAAACCTTTTTGATTCCATACTTCATTAAGCCACAAATAGTCTTTTCCAGCATTCATTCAGATCCATATATTTAAATTAGAGCGTGACTTAATTTTAATGACAGAAGTAGCCCAGGTTATTAAAATAACTTTTAGATCTGCTTGCGATCATTACTTCATTTTAATTTGCAGGGAAAGTTATAACCTCATCTTACACTTCAAAGAAATTGGAGCTCATAGTACGTTTAGGTTGCATAGTGATGTGTTAATCCATCAAAAATTGAAAATGTGCTACACATGTGAATTCATTTTGACCTACCTCAAATTCAGGTTTGTATAATTTCATAAATCAGATGTGAAATTTAAATGCAAGTCACAAACCATGGCTGTGAAATTACTTTCAGCTGCAAGGAGATCTAGAAAATGTAGTCTTCAATTCCCTTTTAAATCTTTTTCATGTGTTTTCTTGATTTCACACATACCTTTCCATAATTCCTTGGCATGGTATTTCACTGCATTAGAGTCCTCCTCGTAAAACAGTAACCAGTCTCTTTACCTTATAGTTTGACAATCGAAGCTCTTTGTGTATCTGATACTTTGAAAATGTATCAAATAACCCAGTTTATGCTAATTTCCCACACACAGGCTTTAGCCCACATTAAAACATAATGTTTACAAAATGAAGTTAAAAAACACCAACCACAATCACTAAATCCAACCAACAGTAACAGATAACTAAAGTCTTTATGTTGAGGGGACCTGAAGTGTTGGGTGAACACATCCTGTCGATTGAGGCCAATAAAAGTAATTACATATTATTAAATGGCTGTGGCCAAAGACCAAAATCACTTTTCAAGCAGTAGCTAAATGTGGTGAGCTGGAGTACTGTTGGCTGGAGTGATTGTTTTGTAGGCCCAGATAATATAAAGGGACTTTTGCCACAAGACATATAGAACATAAATAGAATTTGAGGGGAATTTATTGTGTGGATATATTACAATTTGTGGAGTAACACAATACTCCATACTACCAGTAATACTACCAGTGAAACATAGCCATTTTCCCGTTGATGTGCACCAGAAATTGTGATCCTACTTAAGGTTGCAAAGAACTGGACATCAAGGAAGGTGTCCGGGTCATATAACCTGTATACCATACCTCTTGACTGAGTGGTACACTGTTGCTTTAGAGCTGCGGCTTAGGTAGCAGTGATTTACAGAGCCTTTTTATGTTTTTTGTGACCTAATAACTAATACTTAAGAAACCAAGTTGCTCAGAGGAAGATATAATAAGAATAATGCCTTTTACTTATGCCATTTCATTTTAATCATTTTTCACTTGTGTGCTTATGTACTGCAAACAATCTACTCTTTGGAAAGACGGGGGTTTAAGAAAAGGAAATGTTGACAGGGGCATCTTGGAACCAAAGGGGGAGTGTCTCTCCAAAACGGGGAGACTTGACAGGTATGACATATGTATACATTATACTCATGAATCATTTTACCTCTTCATGGACGACAAAGTGGTTTCACTCCTCAATAGTAAATGTATATTAATTTACTATAGTAAATATAAGGGGATATATACACTCCCTCCATTATCATCCCCTGCTTTCTGTCACAATATATATATATATATATATATATATATATAATAAAATATATTTATTTTTGAAAGAGATTGTGAAGCATGGATTTGCATGACAAAATATCACCCAGCACATTACATGCAAACGCTCAAGCATTTCTCAATAAACTTACCAAAAATGTGCGATATATGCATAATTTTCTAATCACTTATGTTTGTTAAGTGCAGCATTTACATTTAATTGCTTATATTTTTAGCTTAGACCCTGTGTTAAACTAGGTAATTTATCTCCAGATAAGGCCAAATTAATCACTGTCATGAAAAGACAGCTAGTAATGAACTGTACAACAGTTGAGATTTGTTAAAAGCTAAATATACCATATTAAAAATGCTTGTACTGTATATACATACATATTATCTAATATATGTATAATATATAGTCTTGTGGCTGCATGTGTCTGTCTGCCAGTGCCTGACCCGCGTCCTGTGATTCAATGCTCTTCTTACACTAGGGGATCATATATATTTTTTTATAATATGGAGGGGCATCAGTCTTGGATGTGACTGTCTGCCAGTGGTTGGCATGTCCTGCTCTGTGCCTCAATGCCCTACCTTGCTCTGGTAGATCAATTCTTGTTCTTGTTTCTAATATGAAGGGGGATTCAGTCTGCTAGTGCCTGCCCTGTGCCCTGCTCTGCCAATGCTGCAGCTGAATTTCTTTTATTACTCTACAGGATAAATATATTTCTAATTATGAGGGAAAATCAATGTCCTATACAGTGGGGCTGGATATGTGCCAGTGTCTACCTAATCACTGCTACTACTACTGCTGCTGCCATATCACCTTCATTATTCTGAGGGATCAGTTAATCAAAATGGTCCAATGTTTGGAGAAATTGAATCCCTTAGCATGCTGCTTGATGTGTGTATCCACTGATGAAGTGCTGCTGTTACTGGTGATCTTACAGTGAAAAACCAAGTGTGGATCTCTTCCTAAACCTTGAGATGGTGCTGCTGTAGGCGAAATGTGAGTCCAGAAGGTGTCAGGACCTCTCCCTTTGGGAACGCCCTCCCAATCTCGATTTTGCTTACTGTGCACAAGTCTACTACAGAGTCCCTTTGATGGACTGAATACCGGACAATAAACAGTCTATAAAACGACCCCCATTTCCCCCCACATCTTCTTCCCATGCACATTGCTGCTCTCCCCAGCCACACACATAGAGCCCTGGAATGTTATGTCAGTCCTCATAATCAAGTAGGGGAAGTTGCCGTTCCTAGTATGGTAGCCAGAGGTGGCTGCGACAAAGAAAATTACATTATGTAGGAGGAGGTAAGCAAGTAAAGAGAGAAAAAGGAGTGAAAGAGAGTAGTAAGAGACAAGGGAAGTAGGTAGAGAAGAAAGAGTGGGTGAGAAGAAAATGAGGGGAATGAGATAAAAACGAACATAGGGAGAGAGAGAAAGGGAGAGAGGAGAGAAGAAGGGGAAAGACAGGACTATTTGGCAAAAAATGGCATGATGTGAAATTGTCTTATTAAGTGTAAATAACATGCAAAATCAATTATAATGAATAATGATGAGTATCATAAATTTACTCCTGCCAGTTGGCAGGGGAATACACAGTCATGGCTTTGCAAATAAAGTTCATAACCTCATTAGATTTCTCTTGTTTTTTCCATTAATAAATAATCATTGCATTAATAACATGCAGATGAAGGGAATGCCAATTATTTCATCACATCAGAGGACAAAACTCACATTCTGGCTGTTATTTTTGTGAGGAGTGTTGTTTTGGGAGCTGCAGAACCTGTGGGGTATATTTTTATTGTTATTGACTATATTCACATGAAGGTGGTTCTTCTTGTTTGACTGTGGTTAAACTTGCTGCCTGTATATGTTATCACTTTGTTTAGATTATTTTAAACCATGTTGTATATTTGTGGAAGAGAATCCTGACAATATTGGAATCATCTCTGTCAGGTTGGGGGGAGTGGAGCATAGTGCAGGTGCCACCACACAAAGTCCAGTAAGGAGGTAACACAGGGGCAAATCCAAGCGAGTAGTCGGGGTCACGGTCCAGAGGTCAAGGCAGGCAGCAGACAGCATTATCAGGTAACAAAGCAAAAGGTCAAAATCCAAGGAGCCAGTATCAAGGAGTTAGGTTGCAAGAGACAGTACTTCACAGTACGAAGCTCAACTAAGAAGCACTGGGAGAGAGCTCTGTGGGGTTTACATATGGGCAGGGACTGAGCAGTCCGCCCCCTATCACCTGATCCCCTCCTACCCTAAGTACCTGATCCTCTCCCTCCAGGTAAACCTGAGAGGAGGGGGACAGGGTAGTATCCACCTCCTCCCCCTCCCTCTGGTGTCCGACCAAGAGGGTGGCCACACCTTCTGGGGCTAAGCCATGCCCCCTCCTTGTCGGGAGCGCGGGTGTGCGTGTGGCGCACTGGCCGCGAGGACGGGGTTGTGGCCTGCCACGAGGCAGTGCCGCGACATCAGCGGGAGACCCGCGGCAGGATTAGAACTCCTGCCCGACGGTTCCCGCGACAAGGGATCCCTGACTCTTCGTGGTGCACCGCGTGGTCCCCGTCCGGTCTGACAATCTCCAATATTGTGATATAATATACGTTATCAATGAAATGAAAAACATAAGCAAGATACTTAATTTATAGTATATATAAAAACTGGTTGACTAAAGGCAAAGGAAAAATGCTAGTGTAAGTAAGAGATTATAAAACTTTTAATGAACACTTGGCTAGTTTCAATTTCCCTACATCACCCTGTCATGACTACCCCTTCCACGAGCTCTTAATTTCACTCTCTTACACACTCTTCTTGCTGCTTTACACTAAGCCGGTCCTTTCACTGAATATGAGGTTTTTTTGCGTTCTCCTTTGCTCTTGCCCACCAACCTGTACCTACATTAACATCTTCAATCTCTCCATCTCCTCTGAATCCTTCCCATCCTACTTCAAGCATGCAACAAGCAGTCCCAGGTTGTAAGCTTGTTTGAGCAGGGTCCCCTTTACATTCAAAATGTGATGCAAAACTTGTACATACACGTGTTATATGATGAGGCTAGATAAATCAATAAATAATAATAATAATAATAATTAAACATGAGTTTTCAGAAGCCATGCTGAGATGAGTCATTTCAACTAACCAACTGACATTATGAAGGGCCACCTCCAAGCATTTACTTAAGCAAGGATGGCAAAGAAAGGAAAACCCCAACATTAGGCCCTTTGTAATGTATAGTTACACTGGCAAGATGAAAACACAAAAAAATTCCCTTCAATATGTTCTTTGCAATTTTTTGCTGTTATATAACAATACAAAATTTGTTAGCACCAAGTAAATATATAATACTACTAACACATCCTCCATGGTATTGGTGTGGACTCATAAAATGAGTCTCACAATTTTCATTAAACTTCCCACTATGGGTGAAGGGTCTCTAGCACAACCAGCAGGGAAATTAAATGCGTTTGCCAATCTTAAAAGGGATGAAAAACATTAACCAAAATTGGGCTTTTTCATGAAAGTTATCATGGTCTAATGTTTTTATGGTCTCATCACCATGGCAACCATTAGAAGAATCAGGGACAATACACAAGTTGCTGATGCAATACTACCTTTTAACCTTTGCACCCAAAGTCTTTTTTTGAAAATAATTATCTCATCAACTGAAGTTACCCCCAAATCATTTTCAAATGACTTGATTTTTAAAGAACATATGTAGGAACTTTTATACATTATTAATCTTTGCACAATAAATTTTATAAACTCTTGATTTTTTTGGCATAAAAAAAAATCCACTAATCAAACATTAAAGACGCATTTAGAAAAATGCCCCTCTACAAAGGGGCATTTTGGAATAACTGCAAAAAAATGTTATTGTCTTCTGTTCTTGTCAAAATATATAAAAGGTAAGGCAACAATCTGCAAAAATCTTCAACAAATGATCTATTGATCAACACGTTTCCTATTTCTTACAGTAAAAGCCTGATTTATTAGTGTAAGTCTCTAGGTTTCATAAGGAGTGATAAGTAACATAAAACACATCTGTCATATGGCTCGGTTTGTAATTTTTATACATCAATATTTAGTGTCAATCTGAATTGCCTATATGACATCTTATTGAGAAGATGTTTTAAGAAACATTTACTTAAAAGAACACATTTCTTAAATTATCTATGTTGTTTAATAAAATAATTGAGATATCTGTGGGGAAAAAGAAATTTTTTGTTCTGTGCTCCTTCTTCCAAAAATTTCTCCTACAGTCTGTTGGAAAAAATATATGATTCAAATAGCTTACTTACTCAGAATGAATGACTCATTATACAAATATATTTTAGCCTTCATTTACTATACTTTTTTTATAGAGAATGCAGGGATTATCTAATGTCCTCATAATCATTCTCTGCATATTATTCAAACTATACTATAATGAAATGTATGTAAAAACCACATATATGGAGTTATACAAGAGTCAGCTAAATAAATAAATGAATAAAAAACAGGGCAACGCATATCCATTATTTATCACATTGGCATCTCTTTGCAGTAAATGGAATTAGTCCTATTGGTTCTACTAACATATACCAAAAACATAATCTAGTTATGACTGTACTGATTAGTAGGAATAGTAGACTAGCAACCAGTCCAGATGATCAACATATTATCTTATAGAAGAATTTAGAAGAAATAATAATAAATAATAATAACAGTAATAATAGTAATTATAATAATAGTAGGATACAATTTATAATAATAATAAAAATAGGATACAATTTATGTGTTCTTGCGCAGCAATCAAGCTGCCTTTATGTAACAGTGAGTGGGTCATTAACTGGTTGACAATGTCAGGAAAACATTTAAGAATACATCAATGCATGAACAAACTAGTAAGTACACACCTACATGTCTACTATAGGTATTTACACAACTTCCAAAAATCGTTATGCACGTATCTAACAGTTTTCCATTTCAATGAGTATAGATTTTGAGCTCCCTTGCCAATGTTAATTGAATTCTGTAAGGTAGCAGGGCCATACAATACGTCTCTGAGAAAATGTCAAGAAAGAAAACAAAACAATAAGGCACTGAAGTAGATAAGCAAGCTGTATTCTGATGTCCTTTGTCAGATGCGTCTTGTTATGTTAAGTTGACATGAGTACTACCAGCTGTTACGCAGTACCACATTTTTTACCTACTTTTACACTATTATTGTGATTTAAAGGGAGGCAATTGTTTTTGTGCCTTCAAAATTACAGCATAGTTACCTAGTTGAGTGATGGCCAAAATCTCTGTAGTTTTCATTGCTCTGACATCCCCTTAAAATCATCACAGGACACTTTCCCTATTCTCAGTACATCACTTTATATCTTGTCTAGTGCAGTAATGGCAAACATTTTTGGGCTTGAGTGGCCAATTTTCTGCATTAAACCAAGTTGCAGTGCCAACACTGTATGCTCAGTACAACTCCCATTCTAGTAAATGGGAGCTTAGTTCCAACAGCTCTAATTTAAATCAATGAGAGTAGCCTCAGCCTATCATATGTCCTTGATTTCTGTAAATAAAGTGCAGTCACCCCACTTCTAACACACATTTTGTGAGCGTATACAAATGTATTTGTAAAAATAACATGAGCCATAGTTCAAAAACACTTGCTTACAGGATCGTATTAAGTTATCTCCCTTCATCATTCCGCCAGGTCTGTTTCATAGTAATTACTTTTTTTCTGTATCAGTTTTTGTTTATGGTGATTCAAGAAAGACATTGGAATGAAAAGGTTATTCAATTTGATCATAGTCTTTCAGTATTATTACCTATGAAAAAATACATTTGGTTGCTTGTAAGTGTATCCAACCGGAAAGAAATAAATATTATTTTTAGAATATCTCTCCTCTATTTGCCATTTCCAATGTTACCACCATTACTGTTAGTTGAATATTCTATTTGTCTCCCCCCTTGCTGGCGACCAATAGAGTTGCTCATACATACATTTAAACTCCTGGCGCCAGAGCTGCTGCGGTACGCATTAACCCCGTATTAACCCCTTATAAAAAATGGAAATAACGAACACGAAGAATGCCCATGAATATTCGCCCGAAGAGAAGACATGAACGGGCGAATATTCACGGAATACAAAGATTTTTTTTGCCTACGACGAGCACGAAGACAAACACAAAGAGTCACAGGAATACTGGAACGATAAAGAGGTTGTGATTTTAAATGACCCCCCAACTTTCTTCTCGGATTGTGGTTCCACCGCTTGCCCATGCCTAAGGGTGGCCCTGCTAGTTGGAGACAGGGATAAGCACCAGGATTGGTACCAGCTTTCATCTTATTTCAACAAGCCATGGACTTCAATAGGCCATGAAAGTGACCACATCAAGTAGATTGGGTGCTCACTATATAACTTTTCACATGGAATATTCTAGAAGGGCCCACCCCTTGATATGACACTAGGCTAACACATTTATATATAATTTACTGGTGAGGTAGACAGTTGAATTCTGGGAAATCCTGTTAATTTCCACATTTCCAAGATCAATGTAAAAGTCAACATTATTTGGTATTGCTTATTCGTATTCATTTGTATCTGCAGGAATGATAAAACAAGAGAAGGAAGAGGGAATGAGGGATGAGAGAAACAGGAAAGAGAGGGACATATACGAGAAAAAGAGAAAGGAGGATAGAGGGAGAGAAAGAGAAAGAAAAGAAGTGAAAGAAAAAAGAGAAAGGGGGTAGAGAAAAGGAGAGAAGAAAAGAGGGATAGCGAAAGATTGCAAGACATGTCTGTCGCCTTTCGTTTAATAAAGCCTTGGTGTTTAGGTATAGCACGTATAATTGTCTCTAAGGGGAATGGAGAGGGAAAGGTCAGTATGTCTCTCGTGTTCCACTGCATCTAGCTTAGTGATCTGATAACGGATGTCTGTCACCTCTTGTCAAACATCCAGTAAAACTGAACAGAGCAGAGAGCAAAATGCAGCATCTGCCCATTTGTCACAATAGATTGGGGACAGCTTTGTTTTTTGTCTTTTCTATGCATGCCACTCCAGGGCACTCACCGTTCTCCCTCACTTGAAATTTTACAGGGAGGCTGTAAAAATCCATCATGTGTTTACTTAGAAACAATCTTAACACAGCTATGATATAGCACAGGCCACACAGGCATAGGGGAAGCTGTCATTTCAGATTTATTTAAACCAATTATTTTCAAAATCATTACATTAGTTTAATAAATGAATTCAATCATATTAAACAATGTGTTGTTGGGCTTATTCTGTGGGTGTTATGAACCCTTTTCGTACATATGATTATGCATATAACACCGCATGGGCAACAGTTCTGCCCTAGGGAAGGTTATATCAGAAAAGGTGAATTTGTACGCCAAGCGTCATTTTGCCCCTAGCATGATGCACACAGATGGATCCTTTTTTTTTTCCACAGGGCAGTTTACTTCCCAGTGGCAGATCATTTATCCAGCTGCCAATTCCCAGTGGGTTATTTTATCTTCTTTAATGTACAGCGCAATATGCCTGTATTGATAGCCAATATAAATACCACATTAATGGTTAGCAAATCCCCATCAAGTTAACCTATAAGTAAAAGTGTCGGTTTTGCGTAACAACATGAGCGTTGGATAATATTTCCCACATAGGTTAGAGGTATAAATGTGTTGCATGATTTGATAAATGGCATGCACGTTTTTCTTTAGTATCCCGCAGGGTGGAGGTGGGGGGTCTGAGGCTGGATAACTGCCATGAGGTGAACAAAAAGAGTGCAATTTTTGCTGTTTTTCTCCAGCAATCTTAGAATTCAACCATGCACCTTGTATGCCATTAAAAGGAAAGTGTAGCTTCATCTTAAATTCATATGAATAACCACATGGATCATTGGAATAGACATGTAGGGCTTTTTTAAAGTCTCTTCATTTATGTAAGATTTTTTTTTTTATTATAAATATATTTAATAACTGCTGATTTGGAAAACACTATTATGTTCCTTTTTCCATTCCATTTTCTTTTTATTTTAAGTCTTTTAAATGTTTTAACCCCTCGCCCAAACTCTATCTAATTCCACTAACTAACCCCCACTACACTAACTGAACAATATAAATTAAAAAGTACGTATAAAAAAAATAAGCACCTTAGGGGTCAGGGGTTAAAGCGAATGTGTCTGAGTATTTTCTTTAACTCTTTCAATATATTTATATTGTTGCCAGAAAATATACATTGATAATATACATCTAGTATATTTCCTCTTCTTCCCAATGAGTTAAAGATAAGCAGGAAGATAAATAAGAAAAAAAACACATTAACAGCTTCAATGAAGTACAGGAGGTAACAATATTTAAAAGGAGGAGAAATGCTACAATAAAATGTCACAGTCGGAAATAAGAGGCTTAGAAGCCACATTAGAAAGTATTTATGTACTAAGAGGGTGCTGAATAATTGGAATAGGGTTCCAGCCAAATGTTAGGGAATTTAAGCATACATGGAATAGGCATAAGGCTATGCTGAATAAGACTTTTTATAACTTGTTATTAATGTGTCAGGTTTTATAGCAGGCTGAAAAAGCCTAGATGGACTACGTATCTCTTCTGTGGACAAATTGCATGTTCCCCTATAAAGCATTGCGAACATTTTGCGGCACCAGTTAAATATACATAGTATTAAAAAATGAAAAAGAAAAAAAAGGCTTTACTAAAAAATATAATATAAGCAATCAATGGCTCACTTGATTGTGAATATCGATGTTTTCTGGCTGTCAAATCTTGACTAGCATCATATTTATATCAGTTTAAAAATTATATACAACAGCCAGGAAACAATTCTGTTTTTCATTACCAACCCTACTCAATTCTAAGCAGTAAGAGGCATACTGTCAACACTATAAATCATAAGGACATTTTAATACAGTGAAAATGGCTTTGTCCTGTGCCGTCAGAACAAGGATACACTGCTGGGAGCAAGTGTGAAAAGGATTAGCATGAATACCGCGAAAAAAATCAAAAGAATTAATGAAACATGACAAGAATTGACTTTTAGCATAGATTCACAAATATGCTAATACAATGTCGCCCAGTAATTTGCTCACATATAATACATTGTATCACGTGTAACCGCAAAGAGGTGTGTTCTTACCTAGTAGCGTGAAAGAAAATTGACTCTTTAGTCAAGTTTAATACCTCTCGAGACCTCGGAGATCTATTCTTCAAATGGAAACATCTGATATTTGAAATTCCGGGCATTTTGCAACGAATATATAATCTACTGCAGAGGCATTGCGTGACCAATGCATGATTTGGGACATAACATCACAGCTATTTGATGATCAGAACTACAGCCTTACACACTCTGCACAGAAACACATTAAGCATCCAGCACTTACAATACACACACAATTCACATGCACATAAACACACTGTGAACTTGTATATCAGATGGTATCAAGCTTTAATAACTTCTGTGGATTGATCGTCCAGACTTCTTTATATAACTTGTGGTATTGTCTATCTTAGTGCTTAACAATGTATCAGTATTAACATTTCAGCATTTTTAACAATATGTAACACTATTTGAAACATATTTCCCACTAGGCTGCATTCAATGTATAATTAACAAAACAAGAACAACAGATCACAGTGTATGGCCATATAATGTTGAGTTCACCACTACGTCAAAGTACTTGATCAGACCCCAGGGTTAGTACCCCTTCTACCACGCAGGAGAATTTTAATGGTGTTTAAGGAGGATTTTTAACTGCCATTTAAATGCCATTTAAATGTTTGGGGCCACTTGGCAGTTTTCATGGAAAACAAGGAAGCTTCTAGCTGTAACATAATTGCAAAATAGTTTTTAATGATCAATTAGCCTTTTTAAACCTAAACTTTGATTAGCGAACACATCTATTTGATGCTATTTTATTTTGCTTTTCTTTCAAAAACAAGGATATTTCAAAGTGACCCCAAACTTTTGAATGGTAGTGTATATTAGATAAATTTATAAAAGGATAGTCAGTGGTTTCAGAGGAAAATTTTGCTTTGGTATCTTTTATTATTTGGTTTGTTATATACCGTCCAGAAAAAAAGCATAAAGAAAAGCTTGGTACGCCGTTAAAATTGTCTCCTAATTACAACTAGAGCAAAACTACGAAAATTGCACAGACTCTGATGGAGACACACATTTACCTCCCCAGGTCTACCAACGAGGGTTATAACCTGCAGATCTCATTAGTGGCAATGACTGCATCAGCATGTAATTGTCTACATGTCAACAGGTTCAATTTTCGCTTGTGTTGATAGTAAGACGGTTCCAGTAAACCTACTGATGAGTAACAGAGTATAAGTGGTATTATTATTCATATCAGTCTGGCTGCTCATGAACTGACCTCATAATTACACAGTCCATCAACTCAGCCTTCCCTACACTACATACATTTCTGTCCAAATTATCTAAGTGCGCAACACCATTGCCTGTTTCCACTGTAAGGGTGGATAACTTCAATTTAAAATCCTTGATTTATATAAAACAACATGGTACTATAAGTAGCAAACTGTGTGGTCAGTTTTTGTAGAAATGTTTGGACCAACATACAAAACGATGTAAAGCTGTGGGGACCTCAATAATCTCGTCCTCGGAGAGAAACTAGAATGATGTCTGTTACTGAGACAATTCAGTAGCCCAACCTACAATACCCTATTCATTGTGTTTAATGTCCCAACAGTCGACTTTCCCATTGACATATTTGTGAACGAGTAAATGAAACAAATAACATTTTAGTGAATTAATAAATATTTTATTTTTTCTAAAATAATTAACACCTAATTGCGAATACCAGTAACATAAAAAATAAGTGTAGTGACCCGAGTGTGGAGTTTTCACAATGAGACACTGGTTTAATGCCTTAGATTTTCAAGCAGGAACAAAATAT
Organism: Spea multiplicata; assembly: GCA_009364415.1. NCBI lineage: Eukaryota > Metazoa > Chordata > Amphibia > Anura > Pelobatidae > Spea > Spea multiplicata. The sequence goes on along the minus strand of VKOC01017538.1, from coordinate 22,934 downwards.
GCTGGTTCATGTACAAACTGATCCTTCTTACAACATCCTTCAAAGCCTGGAATCGAATACTAATTTCCCTGATTGGATGTCATCATTCTACTTGCTAAACTAATACGTTCCCAAGAAACACAGTCAGTGATAGAATACAAATCATGCTGTCTCATGAGATTTATTTCTGACAGAGTACCATTCAGCACAGATGGTGCCGAGGTTCAAATACATTTCCCAGTTTTTCGTTATTAAAATTAATTTATAAGACCTGTCATAACAATCCACAAGGATTCAGCTTAAATGCTTTATTGGGTTTCTAAGAATTCTGATCATGGTCCCCATAGCAGAACTTGCCTTATGTGTGACACGCAATATGTGCTTGTTCTATTGACAAAGGTGATTGAACCAATGTCTGGGCAAACAGCCAGGCGATAAACTGATACAAGCCATGTGCATACAAATAAAGATTGTTACCATTGGGCACTTAGTCCAAATGAGGTATGCATTATGCAATTAAAATCGTGAATGTGTTTACCCAAGGTTACAACCTACCAGGATGGGACATTTCAAGTAGTTTTCCCCATTATACATCCCATCCAAGTATATAATTTTCACAGGTCCTCCATGTTAGCATATTAAATGTGATTATACCTACTGCCCACACTTAGCATCAATGGCAATAAAGGGGCTACATAAAGCCAAGTTTGCTGGTGTAATAAAGTATGGGGTTGGGACAGAAATATAAGTGTTCCATGTATTTATGCATGTATTTTGATTTGGTAACAAACGACTTCTTGACGTATCATCTGTGCATCCTAGCACTTGATAACCTCTGCCTGTCTACACAAGAATGTGTAGTCAACTGCAAAAATGTATTAGGACCCGTTTCTGCATGATTTTAACTGTGCTTTGTGTAACTACATCCACTTACCCACCATGTTTTTCCAACAAAAAAGATGCTCCCAGCAAGTGGCAAGTGTGCAATCCTTGCCAATTTATCACATCAATGTCTAGGTGAGTGGTGAGTGGCAAATTTCCCTCATGGAAATCCGTTCTTGCAAATACTTAAAATGTCAATTTCTAATTTTTGAGCAATGACTCATTTTGGAATTTCACCATAACACAAAACTGCGTAGAATTTTCAGTATCATCTTTTAGTTTTTTAAGTGCATTATTGTCTTGTAGAAGTCACACAGAGAGACAAAGCACTTAGATTACATAATAGGACTATCTGTGACTTTCAGGTTATTTCCAAACAGTACTTTATTCACATTCTCTGCATAACCCATGCACTTGCTTCCCAGTGGAAAAAGAGCTATTCTGAGCTTTCATAGTTGTTGTTTTGTGAACGAAAATAAGCAAAAACTATCCGGAGATAGAATTAAAATGGGAATGAAGAACACAGCGAACTTCAGTCCGCAGTTTGTAAAAAAAACCAATTACCTCATTTGAATCTGAAAAGACTTTTCACATCTGGACAATTTTTATACAAAGATACAAAATGTTTTGTAAGCCAATGAATAACATCATATACGAAACTGAAAGAATAAGAGTTCAGTCTGATGTCCAATAGCAGTTACATTTAGCTGTACTATACCCGCACTCATTGAAAGAAAAAAAATATCAAGTTTTATTGTGTTCACCATTGATTAAGTTGAAGGGCAGTAAATATCTCTTGTTACTGAAGCTGAAGCAGTAAGAAGGACTGCTGTACTATCTGAAAAACAGTCTAGGAAGCCAAACAATCAGATTGCTATAGACATAGGAAGCTCCCCTATCTCCACAGTGGACAGTATATGAGACTTCTAATAAACAACCCTATAAAAGCAATCAGGAAACATATACAGACAGCCAACACATCAGCACATATTTTTAGAATGTAATCATATTGCTTATTCGAAAAACACTCATTCAACCAAGAGCATTTCTTATTTAGATTTCAGTTATAATAGACAGATTTTTGTTTTCCAGCAATATGCCAAAGCATTGTTAATCCATGTTTTAATTATAATGTTTATGTGGCAAATCGTATTTGGGTATAGGTTGAATGAATGTTTCTGGTTCTTACATTTTTTTTCTCTCACAACATTCCCTTTGCCGAGTGCCTATTAGTATTGACTAACTACTATTCATTATTGATCCCTTTTATTTACATCCCAAGCAATTACACCTACTAAGGTAGTACTACAGATCATTTCTCCCACAGCACTTATACATTTCACAAGTTACTGCCTGGCACAATGTGGGATATACTGTATAACTAGTTATCTAGCTATACAACCAACATAACCACAAGACAACATTTTCTTTTTTAAAGCCCAAAGTTAACTGTGCTTCCCACTGTCTGATGAGATGGCGTGAGGCGCCGGCACCCGAGACAAACGCCTCACACTCCCAACACTGCACTCTGGGCAGCGCTGAGGCAGGGGGCGGCGGCAGCAGCGGCGGGGAGCAGAGGAGTCCTGGATTTCTGTCAGTCAAGGGGGCCCAGAGTTGCCGAGCGGTCGTTTTCAGCCACCGCTCGGCCCCCCGTGGGCCCCCTGATGAAGAACTCCAGGGCCGTCCGCAGTCACGACCCCAGTAGTTCCGGCACCGGGACGGAGGTAGAGGACTCGTGGAGGAGAATGAGGGGCGCCGAGCGGTTGCTAGGCGCCCCTCTCTCTTCTCCCCATCAAAAAAAAAAAAGACGGTGTTTGAAAGCCGTTCACTGGCGCATATGGCAGGAGCCATAGGTGCCATACCCTAGATACGCCTCTGTATTAATCCAACTAAATATATAGCAAACTTCCCGAAAGCTTGTCTTTTATTTTAAATAATGTTAGTCCAATAAATAAAGGTATTACAAAATTCTTGACGTACTACACCATATACCATATTATATATAAATCTGTTAATATATATATATATATACACATACATACTGCCACCCCTCTCCACATTCCTTCCTCTCTCTGCCCCTTCTCCATGGTTCCACTAACTCTAGGCTCATCCCTGAAACTCTAACACCATATGCTGACACACTCATGCTATTACTCTGCTTAGCTTCCCTTATCCCAGCCTGCAGAATCCTGCACGTTTCTCTGTAGAACTATGTCTCATTCCTGCTCCAGGGTGCCTGCAGGATATTACCAAGTTTTTTAGTTATGTCAGGGCCCTGGTTGTGGCCGCACAACTCTAAGTGCACAACACTCGGGGGAGTGTGGTTACCCAGCACTAGGCCCTGTCTGACTCCGCTGCTGCCCATTAACTCCTTAACACCATCACTGGGCATTCTGAGTCATCACAGTCATCTGTATGGACCCCGTCCCTGACACCCTCATTCTCCATCATCTCTCCTCTCTCGCAGCCCTCATTCTACTTCTGCATTCCCTCTCTCACAGCCTTTATCCCCCTTTTCCTTCTTGCTCTTAAAGCTTTTCCTCACCTACTCCCCCTCCCTTTACCTCACAAGGAGTCCTTTCTTTTCAGCTAGCGAGATCAGGCTCCCCGGTATGCTGCTGCTCAATGGACCAGTTACACTATGCCAACTCAGCACAGCCCCCATAGTCTGCATTAGAAGGCACTGCGTGCCTTTAAGACACAGAGTGCAGGGATATAAGATCATATATGGAGGGGGTGGCTAAAGGGCCTTCTCTAGGTCAGGCCTATGCCAGCACAGGTAAATACATAATTATTGCCTATATGCCTAAGTACTCACACTATCCCTTTAACATTATCATCATTATTGTTTTATATAGCTCCATCAGATTTTGCAGCATTGTACAAAGAGTAGACAGAACATCACAAGTAGTATGTAACATAACAAGATGACATACAGAAACAAGTGAGGAGGGCCCTGCTCAAATGAGCTTACAATCTACATTATAAGCATCCAAATTTTTCTCACAATGCATATGGAATAACATGAAATGTCTCTGATTATTTGTTCCAGCTCATGCTTTACAAATTTGGGTCTAAAATAAAGACGACAGTAAGAAATTCAGGTAAGTAGTCTGTCAATGAAGTCTTCTGCCATGTGATCGATGTTAAATCATGATCATCTTTTTCCTCAATATGGAAAGTGAAAAGCACAGTCTGTACTTTTTCAATGGCCTTTTAGAACACAAAGTGATGGGCTACAGAAGAAAGGGTGGGCAAAATTGAGAGTAGCCTAGTATTATTTTCTCAATAATAGAACAACTTATTTTTAAGAGATTGCAAGGAATAAACACAATGCACCTGAATATATTCGGGGAAAAAAATCTTGTATAAGTGGCAATATGTACGTTATCTTCTACATGTGTAGTACAAAACCAACGACGATTCATTTTCTCCTGTGAGAATAAAAATAAACTGCCTAACAAACAGAAAAGGTAAACTAATTCTCTATTTTTGGTTTTAACAAAATATACAATATATGGACCTGCATAGAGAGACTTTAACCCAGAGTACTGGAAAAATATCACTTCATCTGGAGACTTCAGGTGATATTCACAGGTATGTACATAGTCCTATGGGGTTGTAGAAGTCCAACAATTGTTTAACTGAGAAGATACTAACAACAGTTGCTTCACTGATGAAATTTGGGTGTTAGTTTGTTTTTAAGAAGTCTGCCACAAACTTTGCTCATGAGAAGACACGTCTTGAATAAATATTCCATAGTTAATTAAGTCCCTTTCTTATTTCAGGATTCATTTACCTGTAAGCATTTTTCTTTAGAGCATTTTTTGAACAAAAAAAGACTTGGAAAACTATTTTGATTCTCTTCAGATAGCTAACACTCTCCACTAGGAATCACTGTAAATATAACACTTAAAACTGGTAAGAGAATCATGATTAAAAAGGAGTGAAACAAAACACAGGGAACAGAATACCGCTCGAGGCCTTGTGGTTACGCCAGTTGCACTGAACCATGTATAGATTTTTGTATCTGAGAGACAAAATCCTGACAAAAGGATATTTTTCAACTAAGTCAATCTAAACATTTGATGATTTGAATTGTCACCCAAATACAGATCAATTTAGAGGAAACAATTGGGCAAGTCAAAAACCTTTTTGGTTTAAAATAAACACATCCTGACCCTCTCTGTCCTGCATCCCAGACTCTTCACCAGTACTATCCTAACACACTTACACGCTACGACACACACACATGCTCATCCAATCATTCATAGTGATCTCTTCACTAAGAGGTCTCCACAAAAGACACAGGGTCATCAGTTGAGACTTGAGGAAAGGAGATATCACCATCATCAATAAGAATATGGAATTCTCTGCCTAAGGTTGTTGTATTATCTAACTCTGTGGATATTTTAAGGTCTGGATGCTTTTCTGGTTAAGCATAACATAAAGGGCTACAACTGTTAAAAGGACAGTTGTATTAGAAAGTTGATCCAGGGAGTATGGAATCAAGAAGGAATTTCTTTCCCTGTTGTGGCATAATTGGTAATTGCCCAAAGTAGGGGTTTTTTTTTCCTTCTTTCGGATTAACTTTACAACTAGGTATGTGTGAAAGGTTGAACTTGATGGACTGAAGTCTTTCAACCTACTACACTATAACATCACTCATTTACACTCTTCCACAGATACTCATTCACATATACTCATTTACTCACTCACACATACTCATATAGCATGCCTAGACCTTTACAAATGCACATGGTCCAGCAGTCTACCAAGCTTTTGCCCTCAATACCCAGAGCCCCTGTCTTTCATTTACAATATAACCTATTCTTTCACTATAAACAAAAACATTTTTATATAGCCTATCCAAGAATATTACAAATTCCCTTCATCTAATTTGTATTACTCTTTATAAGTAATAGCCCTAGAACACACATTTCTAGCACCACATTCTACAGGGAATCAACATTTTACAGTGTCAGCAGAAACCATCTGAATGGAAAAGCAGAGGCTGGCCTAAAGGAGAAAGGTTATCATTGCAATTGCATTTACTGAAATTGAAAGGTAAAGTACTGCTTCACATTCTAGGTATGAGATAAAACTTCTGAATGTGTCTAGATATCTGAGAATCTGAGTAGTGCCATTAGAATTTTAGTAATTGAGGAAGTCCAATTTTAACAGTATGTAAGAGAAAAATGGCTGATATTGATTTAACCGTAACATTAAATCATATTGTCTATGGATGCATTTTGCTTTTTACATATTATAACATTGCATTTTAATGTGTAGAGCCCCTGAACTGTACATATATGTTTGTAGGATATGTTCCTGTCCTGCATTTGAATCGCAGCCAAGTCCTTGACCAGTAAAGGGAGATCTGCTTTTGTTAGTTTATCAGCAATTTAATTCAATGGAAATTATGTTTTTTGTTGGTACTAGAACAAAAATCTAAGTAAGTAAGAATCTAGGCACTGAAACGGAACAGTTTGCATACTGGATTATGTTAAAATAAGTGCCATTGGATTTTCATAGTCGTGCTGTGCAGTGAAATATTTGCATGGCAGTGCACCTAGATGCTTATACTGTTGTGAAACAATCTTTGTGCAATGTCATAGGAATTTCTCATGATGACAAACATAATTACATTATGTTCTTGTGGTGCCATAATTAGTGGGTGATCCAAACCCCAACACATGGGAAACCGTGGCTTTATCATTTGCCTTGTTCAGTTGTATTACATATGCCATTTCCGCAAGGCACACAATTTGCTCAAGAACAGTGCAAAAAGCCTAGCACATGTTAATGAATGTTGTTTTTTTTTTAAACACAAGTAATCATTAATAGAGAATTAACAGTAGTGGGGTTAACTGTGTGATTCATTTGAGACACAAATGCCAGGTGGTCCTTCTAAAGAAGCCTGTGTTACACCAATCCTTGGGAACTTCCTAAGGTCGGCTCCCCCTATTTTGAGATGTGGTTTATTGTGGGGGTGGGGTTATTGACACTAGGGGGCTAGTTCAACTTTGATTTTAGTGAGCAGAAAGTGGATAGTAGCAGATGAGAAGTAGGCAGAACCTGGCCAAGAAAGAGAGTGATCCAGCTCTCCCTGCCCTGAGATTGAAGAAGCGTATCCAGAGTCCTGGTAGGCAGCAAACTTGAAAAGGTCCTCTGTATGTTTCAATAATCTCGCTCAGCGTGTTGAAGCAGAACCCTTGAGCAGAGACCAATGGATACCTGAGGAAAAGAGACACCCTTGGAGCAACCATGAAAGTTAGTGATAATCGACTCTGAAGTACAAGTGCCTCCCTTATCTGGTAGTTGGATAATGGTAGAATAGTCAAAAAAGCAAAAAGGCCCGGAAATCGTATACTTTAAAGCAAAAGCCAGGGTCAGGATGCCAGAAACCAGGAGTAGTGGGAAACAAGCAGTATCTCAACAGGAACTAGATACAATGCACTGGTACTGGACACAGGCAGCACCATTCAATGGGAAGGGCTATTTGAGTGTGCTGGCTACTTAAGGGACTAAAATAATGAACCTTATATGCAGGTGTGGGTTCGCTAAAGTTCAGCTAGAAGCCTCTTGATGTGAACAATCCACATCCTAAAGCCTGTTATGGTCAGTCAGCAGTGTCCAGACCTGCAACTTGGGAGTCTGGAGTTTAAGTCAACCAGGAACCGTGACAGGCATATGCAGGTCATATTATTTCCATTGTACCTTTGGAGTGTTTCAATATTGTGCAAATTTAAGTTTAATTTACAATTTAACCTAGGATCTTACCCTTCTCTTTCTATGCATGCTTCACCGATGTTTAAAGAGGTCAGCTTAGCAAAAACAATTTATTATTTTATTTTTCCTTTATTTCAGTGTGAACAAAGTATGTACATCATTTTTAAAACTGTGATTTCAGACCCTTCCTATTAGCTATTTGCTGTTTTCTATTTTTCAGACATTTTCTCAATGAATTACAAGCAAGTGAATCACTGTGAGCATTTTATAAAGCTCATATTGTTCTCTATTGAATGGAACAATGTGATTTTCAATTGCAGGCATCTTTACAATGGAACAAAATATATGTTTATGCAAGGCCAAAATACACTATTTATGGCACTGGAAGAGCATCATACAATTATGTTTATTTTTGTCCCTGGGTGTACATGGGGAAAAAAAGAAAAAAAATGCACAGAGCAGACAAATCCGGTCATTGGTTTACCGAATCCTTTCTAAGTGAATGGCTGTGAATGAAGTGACTAATGAATTAGGCATTAGCTGATTACAAATATACTACACAGTTAGCCTGCTCTACTTTACATTAACAGCTCCAAAGTCAGGCTGAGACTGGCCATCTGGCACACCAGCGACAGATCAGGTGCTGCTGCATGTGGTTAGAACGGGATATGCCAGGCAGCACACTACATGAACGCACTTATGACATCAGGAGGGCACTGGCCTTAAAGTGCAAGGGCCGTCTTGTCATCACATGTCTGGTCCTGACCAAACTAAACCAATTTGCTTAAACATACTCAAATTTGACTAGAAAAGTAAAGTTTACACATTTCATTAAAGTGCATGTTAGGAAAATAATATTTTATCCATTCTAAAAACCAAAAAATATTGTAAATTATTAGGAAGACCAGGTTATTATCATTAGCAAGTACATAAGCATGCTTTTTTTAACTTGTCTGCTTTTCTGTAATAAAAGTAAATTATATAGATAATTTAAGAGCACAGGAATTAATTAAAAAGGCACAAAGTACACATGCTTTAGAAAAATAAATTCATCAATTCTCTAATTTATATGTAGCTGAAAATATATTTTTTTAAATTCACATGCCTAAAGTGCATCTTTTGTTTTTTGATTTTTTTTTCTTGAAAAACCATCAAGTTCTGAAAGCAAAGCACGAACTTTAGCACTGCAATCATTATGACAATGTGGTTGTACTATGCCAAATCACAGGGAACTGCAAATGAACATCTGGAATGGCTTTTAAAGCTCATGTTATACATGTGCATTATATATATACACACACATATGTAGAGAGAGACAGAGACAAAGAGAGAGAAATAGAGAGAAAGGCAACATAACTAAAATAATGTTATAATGTATTGTATGCATGGAACAAAATGTATGTTGTTATAGGATAATTGATGGATTTCTTACAAATTATGCAGCAACAGTGACAATAATAGCTACTTTAAGGGTCACTGTATAAATAAATTGAATGGAAATGCAAATATGGGCAGGTGATAAACTTTTATAAAACTTCCTAACACTACATCTAAACCTCTGACCCTCCAGTTTTAGAGTATATTTTCTAGTTCTAACATTTTTACTTCTTCGAAATAAACTTTCCTCCTGTACTTTAAATCCCTTTATGTATTTAAATGTTTCTGTCACATCTCCTCACTCTCTTTTTTCCTCCAAGTTATAAATATTTAAATCCCTTAATCCACTTACCATTTTAGCAGCCCTCCTCTGAGCTTTCTCCAATATCTCCAATGTCAATATCTTTCTGGAGATGGGGTCTCTAGAACTGTATATAATACACAATGTAAGATCTGACCAGAGAAGCCTTAACCTGATTTCCTGCTTTATTGCATTGCCTGCTTACCTTTAAGTCTTCAGAAAATAATACTCCCAAATCGCTTTCTTCTGTGGTAATTTAGCAGTGCCCCAATTATATATTCTGCCTAGATTATTACTTTTTTAAAATGTATTTTTAAGTGCATTTTTACATTCAACATTAACCTGCCACATTCTCCACCATTCTTCTAATTTATTGAAACACTTGCATGTTTAACCAGAAATGTCTATCCTGTTCTTTGTATCATCTGCAAAAAAGTCCTTACCATTAAGACCTTTTGTAATATTGCTAAGCATGCCATGTATCATATACCATAATAGTATGGGCCACACTACTGATTCCTGAGATGCTCCACTTGTAACAAGACTTTCATCTAAATACACACCATTAACTACAACCATTGCCTTACCCATTCAATATGTCTCCAGAATATCTCCAAATGCACCCAGAAGATGCTACATTTAGACAAATGGTGTACAGCTAATAATTCACTAAATGATTTAACAATCATCAGTATGAAGGGACCTTTGGGATATGTATATACGATACTATATATATTCCAGTATAAGAACAATCTGGTGCAAATTTGTAAACAAAATGCACAGTTACGATATAAAGCAATGGATCCATCCTCATAATCGTTCCACTTTCACCTGTTTGGTTATGCACCTCAGGAATTCTGTCCATATGTCGTGGGATACTGTCTGGGTATCCCATATGTCTTGGGATACTGGGTCATAGGCTTTTTGTTGCCAATCCGTATAAAGGCTACATGGGGCTCCTTGAAAGATGGACACCTGGATACAGTTACATCAAAAATTGCCCAATTAGCCAGCCATATAACATCCAGTCTTCCTTCCCTACACCTTGCCAGATCATTGAGGCTCACAGGGTGTCTAAACCTACCATTTCTGGGATTACCTCATGTGTTCCTGATATTTCTGTCAGTCTTGTGTAGCTAAATAATGAGAGAGATGATTCTGAAAATTTACAGGATGTCTGGTGAGACCTCACAGGGATTATTGTGCACAGTTTTGAAGACCATATCCCCAGAAGTATATTGACATATTGGAGGACAGAATAGTGAATGGTTTGCAGCATACATAGTATCAAGAAAGATAGTGGGGTCTTTATATATATATATTAATATATATATTATATATATATACCTTGCAGGAAAGAAAAGGAAACGACAGAAACATTGAAATACTTAAAGGGATTTAACTAAGTACATGCATGGGATAGGCATAACGCTATCCTGAATCTAAGACCAATGACTAATTAAGGTCTGAGCAAACAGCAAAAATGGGGAGATTAGATGGGCCAAATGGTTCTTATCTGCTGCCAAGTTCTATGTTTTTATGGGAATGGGGGCTCACGAAAGGTATTGTTTTCAGTCTTTAGAGAAGTATTATGTGTGTTTAATTTCAATACAGTCATTCCATACTAAGAGGATATATGAAAACCGTTTTTTTACCTAAAAGCAACATTTTATTCCACTCTGCTAGTAATCAAAAAGCTTTGAAGCAGAGCTGGAAACAAGGGTCGCTTTCATAATACACGATTGAACTGTTTTATATAACACAAGCTTAAAACTGATTACAAGTGCGTCAGAGTCCGGCTCTTTGTCATGCTCTTGATAGACTATAATGGGAGTCAGGGTTCTCCAGAAACTGAAAGACAGCTTAGAGCAACACGCTCAGCCTATACTTTATAGTGTGTGCAAGCTACATTTGTACAGCTGTGCTACCCTAAGAAGAAAGGTAAAATGAAATATACAAGTTGTCATCCTCTGCATTGTAAGCTTAAGAGCAGGGCCCTCTGTAGCTGATGGATATTTCTGCTTTTCATGATACCAAAGTACTATGCAATCATCATCCAGCTCTTAAAAATGCTGTATGTTGGGGGAGTTATGTTGTTGCATGAGATTCAGTTTAAAATGTATCCTTAAATGACTAAAGTAAACACCCATAAAATGAATTAAATTGTCAAAGATCTAAACTTTGGTACTACATGGCCATCCATCCACTAAAACAATGAATTATTACCAAGATGTTCATATATTAAGCAGTCAGCATAACATACTGTGAGATGTAGGATAATCATAATGTATTACAGTTTTGCCAGCTTTTGTAACATATATCAGTGTCCCTAACATTTAAACCATATCATCAAAATGAGAGAGAAAAAAACAAATGCACAAATGTATCTAATGGCGCCAAGATTTCTAAAAGGTGTCAGATTCCCTTTAAGCCATTTTAAGGTTTGTGCTCATATTAAGAGTGAAGTTCCTAAATCTTTATGGAAGGTGTGCCTCCATAAAATGTGGCAACATCAGGTTCCAGCGGCAAGACCAGTCATATAGCTTAATTGAAGTCCAAAATCAATTCTGGTACCAAAGCTTTGAACATCAACAACTCTGGATGGATATAGCAGTGAAAGAATGTGTCTGTGAGGTAGACACTGTTAATAATCTATGAAAGTTCCCCTGTAATTCTTGAGGAAAAAAATGTGGTCATGTAGTTATTTAGACTTCATAAAAGTTTAACCATCCAGCAAAAAGAAAATAGGCAATAAAACATGGGAAAAACCTATTAAAACTCAAATTTATATGTATGAGGTATAAAATGAATCCACACCATCAATGCCTGGTGGTGCATATATGATTGGAGATTTAACTGATAAAGAAGAGGCACAATTCTCTTTTTCTCCATGATTTACTATGAAATATATTTTACTGCAAACCGCACCATTAGCGCTCAGATTCCACTGAAAAGCTTACCATTTGCATTCATTGTTTGCTGTTGTATCCTCTCAACTGCCTCATTGCCTTCACAGTCATTGTTTCCTGCTGGAATGCATCAAGGAAAACTCTTTATATTCAAAATAAGCATGACATGCTCAGGAGTAATGCATAATTTTAGTTCACCTTTCAATAAAATCTAAAGGGGATTACTACATATATACACATTACTATATATATATATATATATATATATATATATACACACACACACATTAATAGATCAGCCATAACATTATGACCACCTGCCAAATATTGTGTAGTTCCCCATTTTGCCAATACAGCCCTCACCTGTCAAGCCATGGACTCTATTAGACTGCTGACGGTGTGCTGTAGTATCTGGTACCAAGACATTAGGAGCAGACCCTTTAAGTCTTGTAATTTGCTGGGGCCTCCATGTGCTCTCCAAGTAAGCGACGCACATGCTCCTGGCCATCCATGTCATGTAAAAGAAAATGCGATTCATGAGACCAGGCCACCTTCTTCCAGTGCTCTGTTTTCCAGTTCTTATGCTCATGTGCCCATTGTAGGTGCTTTTGGCAGTGGACAGGGGTCAGTAAATGTGAGGTGTACTCACTATATACTATATATATATATATATATATACACAGTATATATTTTCAAGAAGGATAGTAGCAAAACTTAAAACATGTGTACACATTATTTTACGCACATTATTTATGTCGATGTAAGGTACCAACATTAATACCTACCAATAATGACATGCATTCCAAGTTTCGATAAGTGTAGGGCAGTGCAATATCCAATTCCCTTGGACCCTCCTGTCACTATTGCAACTTTTCCATGTTGTGGTGGAAGGACTACAAAAAAAAAGAGTTGTACAAATATAAATTTCTGTGTGGCTCAAATACAGTATAAAATACATTGTATACAACAATCCAATAAATGTGTACACTGAGTAACTTTTGTATTGTAGCAGATACAGCGAGTATTTTCTGCACAATAAGAAAATATTTTCCACAGTTTTCAGATTTTATGTATATTTGCCTTCTGAATAACCCAATAGGTACTCTATAAGGTATGAACTAGTAAATAAATAGAATCATGCTGCTAACCATTTATGTACAAATGGATCGACAGTATGTGTATTAATGTAAGAATTAACTTTTTGCTTAAAGGGGTAGTGATATGAAAAAAATATATACAGTGCTCGGTAAAATAGACTGAATGTGGGCTACTGGACTGGATGTATGCCTAAATAACGGTGTCTGCTAAATTGGCCATTAAGACCAGCTGTGTTAGGCTAGGCACGTATAGATCAATTTTGGCTTTTATGTAACTGGTTAGATAGTGGAGGTTGGGTCCCCTTGAAAAACGTACAAATAAATTGCAGTTTTTGAGTTTGGATGTCAAAATAGTTGAATGTATAATGCTATGGTAGAGTGACAAAAGGCAAAAGGTTGTAGCTAATGGTGTATATGCGAAGGAAAGACATGTTACTAGTGGGGCCAGGGGTCAGTATTGGGACCCGTACTTTTTAATATTTTTATTAGTGATATTACACAAGGTCTTAATGGTAATAGAGCACCGTTACATTCAACATGCATTTAAATCCACGAATGGAAGTTCAGGCATTTCCTTCCAGTAACCTCATCATTGAAGTCGCCGGCAAGCATGTTGAGCAGTCTATACTGCCACAGTCAGTGTGTGAGGGTATGCTGCAGCCCTATGACAGAGCTATCACAGGCCTGCACACAGCAATCAGAGGGCTCCCATAGGATTCCCCCTGACAGCTATAGAGGGTAACACCACAAGGAAATGCTCTACTACACAGTGGAACTCTAAAGGGGAACCCTGATTGCTATGCTGGGAACCATGACAGATGGGAAGAGGACCCTACCCACCCCCTAAAGCATTCCCCAGTTACCTGGAAAAAAAATACACTTTGCCGACTACTGTTTTAGGGAATATGGGCTAATTTGAATTGAGGCTGCTAAACTCAAAGGATATTGAACATAAAAGTATTTTTTTAATGCAGTCACCTTTATCTGGGCAAGAAAATGGTGGTATTACCACCAGCCTTTGTCAATGCGTTTTGTGTAATTATACCAGAAATATTAACAGAGGATGGCAGCAGAATTATTGCATAAAGTTAAAATACCACCATTTGACAAAAAAGGGGTTTCCAGTCTTCAAAAATATAATGTTTGATGGGGTAAAATTTAATTGACAGGCTGCAGAGATGTCCCAGGACATGGGCGCAGGATGACCAGATATCAAAATTTAAAGTTGAAACCAAATTGTGCATGCCCCAAATGTGGCCTTTTAGTCTTCAAACAAAGTGACAATCCCATGCATGGGTGGTATCACTGTACTAAGGAGATATTGCTAAACACATATTGGGGTGTACTCATTGCAGTACAACTTGCAAAAATAAAAACATTAGGTATTTATAAACTCAGTACTAATATTAATATCTGTTTAGCAAGTGTTTTTTTATTGTTTTTAACCATATTTTTTATCATAACTTAGAGGATACGATCAAAATAATGGTACCTAAAGAAAGACCTTCTTGTCCTGAGATAAAACATTAAATAACCTGCATGGGAACACTAAATGAAGAAAATGACAGCTAAACACTGTAACAAGAAGGGTACAAAAAGAGAAATGCAACCTTTATGGAGTTAAGCAGTAAGCATTTTCAGATTTCCCACTGACTAAAACACCAAGTACCAATGCACACACATAACTTTTAAGTTCCAATGAGATAAAGATGGGCTTTAGTTAGTAAATTTATCAATGTAAAGAAAGATTAAGAAAATTGCATAGTATGCTGAGAAGAGCTTGATTGTTATTGCTTGTTTGTCATACCACAGAAACAGCACAACCCACTTTACAGTTTTCCTCAGCATGAAATAGGAAAGTTACATTATCTATCTCTGGCTTACTTAAACGGTGTAATCACATCATTTCAGAAGTGCTAATGTTTTAATTACTGTAAAAACAGGAGTGACGTTAACATTTTAGAAAAGAAGTTCAAAAATGTTTTGAATTTTAGCTATAAAAGAAAGGGAGCAAAAAAGATGCCATGTGCAGGTCAGGCTACCCAGCGCTCTCCCTCTTTTGAGGTGTTGCGGCTAGTCACACATGAGAAGCAGAGTTAGCCTTTATGACAATTGACATGTCAAGCGCAGGATGACCATATATGAAAATTCCTAATTGAAAAATGTGGCCTTTTCACTCCCTCACAACCAGACAAATCTATGCTTGATTCAGATGTTGCTGAACACATATTGTTGTGTGACATTTACACGGAGCTGTAAGTTTATACTTAAAGTACAATTTGCGTGAAAAGAAAAACTACTACCGCAAAATTTGACAAAGGCTGGTTGTAGAATAAGTGTATGGAAAATGTTGAAATACCAAAATGTAAAATACCCTGGTGTGTCAAGTTTTCAAGAATATATAGTTGGCCAACTTTAAAAATGATGAAATAGGCAATAGGCACAGGATGAGCAGTTTAAATAAAATGATTTTGAAATATAAATATGTACTTGTGCTTATTGCTCTCAGGATACTAAAATTATCCTCTGGATGTTCATCTACAATTCTAGTGCTTAATAGCAGACCTCGAAAAGGCCATACATTCAGGTTGTCCCTGTCTTAAAACAAGTGATCTAATGTTTTGGGTTTTTTTAGTGGCTGTACTAAAGATGATGTATCTAAAAAGTGTGGTCTGTTTGCAGCACTCCAAGAACTGTGCAACCCCAATTTACCAATTAAGCTTTTCATTTGCTAAAAATTTACTAAAAAGGATGGGATATGTATTATTGTTCAAGTCTAGTCTTTTAGAAACCCCAAGCAAAAAATATATAGTCTTAATGATAGAAGGAAAGAAACATTATAAACCACACTTGCATGGGGGCCATTGATCACCTAATTTAATCAGAATTACTTTTGCCACAAATGCAGCATTAGCAGCATCTTTATAGTACTTGTAATGTATTTACAAAGTACTGCCTGGGACACTAAACAGGGTCTGTAATCCCAGGGAATCAGGGTCTGTAATCAAAAATTGTACAGATGAGCCGCTACTTATGAAAATTTTTTTGAAAAAGCATGGATTAATGTAACATTTAGCCACATTATTTTTAGCAGGGTGTTATTAACCCCTTCAATGGCTGATTTTATGTTTTGTACCCTTCGTGATAATGGCTGTTTTACCATTACTGCGGTGCTTGTGTTTAGCTGTAATTTCCTTCTTCTTCTTGTGTACTGGCCCACACAAGTTATATATTGTTTTTCCAGAACAAGAAGGGCTTTTTTTAGATGTCATTATTTTGATAGTATCATATCATTTACTATAAAAAAAAGTATTAAATACGGTGAATTTTTTTCTTTTACTTGAAAAATCTTTTACTCATCTATAAAAGCTAATGAAAAAACCTGCGAAATACCCAATGTTTTTATGTTTTTTTGCTTTTTTCTCCACATTATGAGGCAATAAGTACAGGTAGCGTTTTGCTATTTAAATTTTTTCCAAATCTGGTTATTCTTCCCCATGTGCTATTTTGGGTTTGCCTGGCTGTTTTGGGGCAAAAAGGCCACATTTGGGGCATGCACACTTTTTCAAATTGGAAATTAGACATGTGGTCATCCTTCTCCATGTGTTAATTGGGACATTGTTGAACCCGGCCAATTCAATTTACCCCATCAAATGATTCATTTTTTAAAATGGGATTTTACCTCTTTCTATGCACTAATTCTACCACCAGCCTTTGTCAAAGTTTGCAGCAGTATTTCTTGTGTGTCTTTTTCCCCACACAAGTTGTACTTTAGGTATGAATTTCCTGGTCTGGGTATATGTCACTGTCACACAACACTGTGTGTTCAGCAACATCTCCTGAGGACAGTGATACCCCACATACATGGGTTTGTCATGTTGTTTGGGGGCTAAAAGGCCACATTTGGGACATGTGCATTTTTCAAATTGGAAACTAGACATGTGGTTATCCTTCCCTGTGCGTTAATTGGGACATTGTTGAAGCTGGCCAATTTAATTTACGACATCAAATGTTTCATTTTTTAAATGTAGACACCCATGGACATTTAACATGCCAGTATTTTAACTCTTTCCATGTAAGAAAATAAAGTGCTAATTTAGCTAAGGCAAACACCAATTGTCTTTCTACAGTATATTTTAGACAGGAATAGGAAAGCAAACTATAGATGCCATTCATACAGATGTTAGTTTATGGTTTTTTTTCTATATTCCATTCAGTATTTGTATCAGTTTAAACGAGAAAGAGATTATTCAGTGTATCATTTATAGTACAAATTCTGTAGTGTCTGTAGTATAAAATAGCTTTGATATATGAGCCATTTATGTTAAGCGAGGTTCATTCTTATCATTGTGTTATCATAAGCATAGGCTGAGACTATCAGTATGAAAGTGTCAGAGTTATCCTCTTGAGTTGGAGTTGATTAGAACAGCACCATAATCTATATTAGGAGAAGAACATAACAAAACATGCATTTATATTGTAAGACTTCTGTAAATACCCTGCATTTCTATAAATGTTGCTCTTCAAATGCTTTCTGCACGTCAGAGAATCATTTTCACCACAATATCTATCTGTATGAATGTTTTCAACATTATGACTAAATTCTGGAAATTAAAACACCTTCTATAGAATTATTTAAGGTAAAATTAATTAATAGTAATTACATAATTTGTGATATAATACAATGGCAAAATTTGATTATATTTTATAATCATAAAGTATAGAAATCACATGTATAATTCCTTGATATTTTATAATCTTTAAGTACAGAAATCACATACATATTCCTCCTGCCATTTCAAATACATATTTCTGTCTGTTGCTTTTAATGTTTTTATTTTTTTTAGCATGCTGTTAAAGTTTGATTTGTCAATTTGTTACATTTTAAATTTTTTATTTAAATAATTGATTTTTAGAACATGTGATATGATCAGGGGGTTCGTTTTTGAGACTATAATTTCTCGTAACTGAAAATACTGGGGGAAAAAGAAAAATATATATCTTAAGTACCCTACAAACATCTTAAGAGAGAGGAGAGCACCCTTCTATGTAACACTGTGTAACAATGATCCAAAGAAAGACACAAAGAGAAATGTTCCTGATAAGCTATTTAAACCCCTTTGCAACAAAGGACATAATAGTACCTCCAAGAGTTCTATCAGTTTGCACTGGAAGAATTACTATTAACCCCTTTTGCTTTAAGGATCAGCAGGGCTAAATCCTTGTACAGGAGATCGGGTTGTCATAATCGTCTCCTCTAGGTGGGCCCAGACACTCAAGACAGAAACTTTCACATTATGCTTCTGATCATACTCGTGTGATCAGGAGAGCAGAGCTGTGCAGATTTCCCAAACCTATGCATATAGGGCACACTCAGGGAATGTTGCAGAACACAAATAGAATTTTGTTTCTGCAGTTGGACTGTCAGGCCCCGATGTCCGATCACCTACCCCAGGCTGCTTCCTCCAGACCTGCTCCCTATGCAGTCACAATTCTCCTTGTACAGCTCATTATCCTTACTTTTAGCCTGCTTGACCTCTGGCTTTAGACCTTTGGCTTGCTTCCTGGATTATCATCCTCTTGTTAACCCACTGTGATCCCGTGCTGCCTGCCCTTGACCTTCTTGTCATGTTGAAGGCAGTGGTTTACCTACTGATATAGTAACATTCTGCAGGTGATGATATAACTAACTATTGTACTGTTATATATGTAGTTTAAAAGGATATTTTTAGAACGTTATGTTAACATATATGTTCCATATACAGGAAAGATTGTGAGTTTAGGACAATAAAAAGAGCATTACAGACCACTTATAGACAGTGGAAATGTATACCTCCGCTTATGAACTGTGCTTTAGACTATCCTTACATACACTGTAGCAAATGTAATTAGATTACAATAAATGAAAACTCAAAATTATCTCTATTTTTGTGTGTCTTTAAACTTACTGATCACGTTTTCTAGCAATAATCATCATTTATTAATCTTAATGGGCCAATTGTCTAATAGTAAAATATATTAAAGATAGTGGCCTTTTATTTTGGCGTTCTCCTTACATTTTTGTTAAAATCTCACAGATACCAAACCAGTCTATTAAAATTGCAATGCAATACAAAATTAAAAGTTGAACATGAAACCAGATGACAGTGATGGCTGTGCTCTGTTTCCCACAATCCATTTGCATTATGTCTTTGTGAGTAAGGGCTGATATTTGCATTTATCGTCCCAAGCTCACCCGGAAAGACCTCCATTAGTGGTTAATATCCTAAAGGAGGCAATGTAATCATCATAACATGATCAATCTACATATATCTTGCAACTTTTCATTGTTAGTCCCTGGAGGTCACCCTCTACTTTAAGCAGGGAAGGTGAGGCTTAGTTGTGGAGGCATGTCCATTCATGTGTGGGGCTGAGCTAGCCCACAATTGCGATGAGATGGGGAAGGGGGCACAGAGCCAGCTGTACTGCCAAAAATTACCTTTACCACCTTAAGCATATTGAGATGTTTACAGTGGAAACTGTGACTCATACAGTGTCCAACACTAGACAGATGAATATTTTAGGTACATCTGACCAGCAGTAACCTTGCACATGTTGAGAAAAATCAATAAATTCCAGTGAACACCAAGAATGTCGGTCTGGACTGTAGACATCTATAGGCAATAAAATCACAGAGGCAACAGTCATTACAATAAAAAGTATAATCATTTAGTTCTGGAAGTTTACCCTGCACACAGTCACCAAAGGAACCTTGCCATAGTTCATGAACATAAGGGAATAAGACCTCATTGTGAGGTTGAAATGTTGTTGGTGTTGTCCTTCAATAAATCTGCCTGATCTGAAACCCTTGAGTGCCTGGAGCCTTTATTTATTTTGAACCGAGTATTAAGAATGAATGTTGTCCAATTACTTTCGAGCCCTTGAAAATAGTGCCCCCATGTATGAAAATTTCTGTATGTAATCGTTTATACAATATTTTTGTGAAACCACTTGAATTAAAGCTTAAGGTCTGCACTTCAATCATATCTTCATTGCTTCAATTCAAATCCATTGTGGTTGAGTCCTGACCAAAATTGTGTCACTTTCCCAAATATTTATTGGCCTGACTGTACTTTTATATCACCTCCTGAAATCAGATTACTAAAAGAATAATCAGGCAAAAGTTCAAACATTCTAACAAACAAGGAGAATTTTGGGACTTTTGAGACACAGATGTTGGCTAGTAGGTCTCTACTCCCCTGGAAATTATATATCTCCCATCAGGAAAATTATATATCTCCCATCTGGGTCAGTGTGTCTTTGTGGATATTATACTAAATATTTTTATATTCCTTGGACACTGAAATTGACACAGATGATGAAATGATCCATTATCACTAGCGCTACGATCTCAAGATTAAATGTGTTTTACTCATTTACTTTTTTACATAAAGACAAAATATATGCAATACAAAATAACCACTGAAACTTAACATGCAAAACCAATACATATATATATATATATATATATATATATATATTATTTACATTTACTTTAATACAGTAATACAAGACTTTGAAATGCAAGACAATACATTGTGGCAGGTGTCTGTAACATGTTTTTGGCTGAGGAAAGAATAGAAAGAGCTACACTTCAAATGAGACAGCTGAACAGATTGTTTTCTTAAAAGATTAATTGGTAATTAGGATTTTGTTTAACAAGATTATAATACAAGGTCTTTAATGGGTAATTGCATTCTCTCCTTTAGAATCAGTAAGTACATGAGATGAATCAGGATACCTGCTACTGATGTAATTTCTGTAGATAAAAAGTGACTAGATTGCAATAAATATAAAAACAGATTGTACTTTTGGAAGATGCAGCTATTTACCGACTGCCCGTACATGTACAGGCATTGTCGTTATCACGGTGCACGGCAACCCCGTACATGTACGTGGATTGTCGTTAAGGGGTTAAATACATTAAATATAGGAAAAAAACAGCCAACAGTACAATCTCTGTGACAAAAATATTTTTCCTTTAAATATTGAAAAAATTAAAATTATTTCCTTTGCACCCAACTCCACGCACCCTAGCATGCAATCACTGCCTTCGCTCCCACACCAAAGAAAAAATATATATTTGCCACACCGACTCCAGATTAGGGGAAGACTGTGAAAGTCCGTGCAGTCTCCCCTCCTTCTGACCCTACCGTGATTTTGAAAGATCCTTTCTCCCGTACCATTCCCCAGAGTGCCTTTGTCTCCTCATTCTCTAACCCGCACCTCTTTTCCTTCCTCCCTGTAGTTCAGGTATAGATCAAATAAACAACACATGGAAACAGCACTGCAGGTATAGATCAACTAAATAAGATATACAAACCCTGTACTTGCAGGTATACATAAATACTGTATGGAAACATAGCATAGCAGATATAAAAAACTAAATTACAGACATAGATCACAGGTTGCACACCCCAGCCCAGGTGTCCACATAGAACTTGACCAGCACCTAGATTACACACACAAATTACAGCCCACCCTGAGCCATCTTTGTCCCCAAACAGCCCAGCATAAGACATCTTTGTCCCCAAACAGCCCACCATGTGCCATCCTTGTCCCATAAACATCCTGTCTGTGCCATCTTGGTCCCCAAAGCACAAACTTTGCCTTTCCCCAAATCACTTATATCTATGATACACACAAAACACTTGTACAGTCACTCACTCATTCACTCATTTACAGAATTCATTCACAAAAGTATTCATTCTCTCATTCACACAAATCATTTACACATATTCATTAATGCATTCTCACAATTCATCCACATGTTAATTCATTCTCTAGTTCATTCACACAATTCATCCACACATTAATTCTCTCATTTACACATTTATACTCACTCATTCACGCAATTCATCCATACACCCACACATTAATTAATCTCACTCATTCACACAATTCATCCAAACAATAATTTATCCTCTCACGCATTCACACAATTCATCCACACATTAATTCATTCTCTCACGCATCACGAACCGTGGCTTTTTCATACATGTGGTATATCAGTCTGCTACCACTAGTGACCACCCTCCGCCCTCTGGAGCAATTAGAACTCAATTACCAGGATCAGGTGTACCTTATTACCTGAGTTGAGCCCTAATCATTCCATCCAGCTGCGCCTTGTTCCCAGGATTGAATCCTGGCTACTTCATCCAGCTCTGCCGTTCAGTCAAGGCCTTTGTATTGAAGTCTGTGGACCTTTCTGCTGTGGCTCTGCACCTGTACCGTTCCTGGTTACCTGCTTTGTCTCCTGATTAGGGCTGCAACTAACGATTATTTAATAATCGATTAGTTGGCCGATTATTTTTTCGATTAATCGATTAATCGGATAAAAAAAATGAATGTAAATTTTTCATTTATTTAAAATAATTTAATAAACAAATGATGTTAAATACAAACAGCAGAATAAAAAAAACTTTGATAAAATGCATTTCTTGTCTTTATTTCCCAACCAGCCCCCCCAATTTATGCACATTTGAGCCCAGGCTTGCCACGCTGCCTCCCCTCCCGGACATTCCACGCCACGCTGCCTCCCACATATGCCACGCTGCCTACCACAGCACTGCCACGCTGCCTACCACAGCACTCCACGCTGCCTCCCACATATGCCAC
>VKOC01017537.1:0-35579 GCA_009364415.1 Spea multiplicata | reverse complement strand
TTATGGTGTGGGGGGGGGTCATATTTGGTTTTGGCCAGGTAAATGCTGCACTTTCTGTCTCAGTCCAGAATTCGTTTCGGTGCATCCCTACTACTAAGCCAGACAATGAAGTGGTAGGCCTACACCACATCAATGTTTGGTGTAGTATATAGTGATTGGGGTTTTGTTACAAGTTTTGATTCCTTTCTTTTTTTGGGATGGGGGGGGGGCGCCAGAGGAGTAGTCCGCACAGGGCGCCAGAACACCTAAGGCCGGCTCTGGTGCTAGGACCCACCGAATATTGGAGTACTTTGGAGTACTTTAGTCCTAGGCTAGTCCTGTATTTGTGTGTCAGTATTTTGTTACCTTTGCCCTCTCTTCCCTTTATCATCTGAAGATCATCTGAAGATCTCGGTTCCTCTCTCCTCTCCCCATGTCCCAGTTAAAATTCCTATCCTTGCTTAAAGGAGAAGCGTCTGAGGATCTCGGCTCCTCACTCCATCCCTTGTGTTCCTTGCCTTGTTCCCTGTCCTTTGTTGTGTCCTGTACCATGTATGTCCTGTCTGGTTAAGTTTCTTGCTTTGTCTCCGTTACTTGCTCTGTCTCCCTTGCTTGCTCTGTCTCGTTTGCTTGCTACATTTCTGCTATTACTCTGCTTAGTTTCCCTAATCCCAGCCTGCAGCACACCGTACATTTCTCTGTAGAGCTACGTCTCATGCCTGCTCCAGGGTGCCTGCAGGATATCACCTGGTTTTGTTTTGTTCTGGACAACATCTACTGCTATGTCAGGGCCCTGGTATGTGGCTGCACAACCCTAGGTGCTCAATACTCGGGGGAGTGTGGTTGCCCTGTACCAGGCCCTGTCTGGCTGCTTGTTAACTCCTGAATCCTAACAAACCTATAAATACAAAAGCAACAATCTGAAGCATAAATATTGGGGATTCCATCAGCCATATGGCCATATATCACTTATCCCACCTCTGAGGCAAAGGTGAGCCCTATCTAATTCCAACATGTCTGTATAGGTTACCATGGATCTGAATCAACGGTATGGGAATACTTTTAAAATACTGAGATTATACTACAAAGTAAATCAATGTTGGGTACTTACTTTTTAATGGCGAACACTGTAAGACCGATTCGGACTCCAGCCTGGTGGTATTGGGCGTTCAGAATGTCTCTGTTGTAGAAGCCGTTCCAGACAATGGGTGCAAGCCAGGGAGTTATCGTTAGAACATCTGTCCTCCTAGAAATTTTAAAGATGCTCTCTGTTTACAAAGCCCTAAAGTCTTCTTTAGAGACCAAGATAAACATGTGGTAGCCTCTAGCCAATACGTAAATTGCAAGATATATTTCCAATAGGGGACCATTTTGGCTTCCACAATGTAATATGTCATCCTACATGATGTATCCAACAATAGTTATGATGAACAGGATGGAAAGAGCTCCTGTTACCAGTCCAACCATGAACACCATAATATTTGTTTTGCAAAGTAAGTAAGCTGTATTATGCTTCGTTGATGATCTCTTTCTCTGGATGTATGCTTTGTAGTTAAGGGGAACATATGACCCCATATGACGTTAAGTTATATCTCATTATACACAGTTTGGTATACTAAGGTAAAGGCAACTTACGGTGGTTGAAGTACATCAGGCTTGGCGTAGACCATTCTGTAGGCAGAATGAAGATACATTTAGAATTATATTCATGTTTATCTGTTAAGGTAGATATTAGAGGAATGAGATTCAAGATGAGAGAGGCTCAGGACAGTTCTGCCCACGGTATGGACCTTTATAACTCTAAAGCCAGCTTTGTGGTCAATGGGAAGCCTCCTGAGATGTTCCTAGTTATGGTAGAAACTATTGGTCCAATATAAAAGTTAGCTCGCCTCATGTCATACTCAGGACTGGGTTTCCACCCATAAAATGCTGGAGTTGCAGTCATACATTTGAAAATTTAAGTCCTCATAGTAACTTAGGTTGAGAAAAGACTCAAGTGCATCAAGTTCACCTCTGCTATTGTTCCAGAATAGCAACCCATATTTAAAGGAATCTGTTAGGACATCCTTTGTAGCTAGTGAATCAAATATGTTTACTGTTCTGTGCTGTAAGGAACCTTTTTTGCTCCTTGAAATGAAACTCCTTTTGTGAAGTCTGAATGGATGACCTCTTGCTCTTTGCACAGTCCTATTAATGAACAGATCATCAGAGAGCCGTTGGTATCGTCCCCATTTATATTTGTATAATGATGTCATATCCCCTCTACAATACACTTTTATCCATTGTAAACAAATTCAATGTAACCATCCATTCAAGGATCCTTTTGGTTTGATTGCCTTAACAGTCTATTCTAACATGACTTCAGTGTGTGTGCAGAACACGGAACCTCAAACATTAAACTCTAAAGCCAATAATTAATACTACCCAATGGTTTATTGATCTCTGTCGAGGAACAAGCTGGGTGGATCCCGTTGGTTCTAGAGTCCAGAACCTAGAACTCAGAAGGTAGCATAACATCAAGATTGGTTCTAACATAAAAGCTAGCCTTAACCTTAAGTTCTTTCTAGTTCTATCTAGAACTTGATACAATGTCCTTGGGATTCTATTTGTATCTAGAACGTGATACAATGTACTTAGGGTTCTATTTGTATCTAGAACTTGATACAATGTTTCTATTTGTATACAGAAATCACTGCTCAATGTATTTACCTATCCAATCTTACGTCACTCAACATATCTAGGCGCGAAAGTCTGATGTCATCACTTGTGCTGTGGAAAAACATTGAATAATACAGTTTATTATCCTCTGATATTTGGAATGGTGTAATTAATAATTAATATACCTAAAAATATATGTTCAGAGGACTAAATAAATAATGTGTTATTTTTCTAATCTCTAACAGAGCATCCTTTTTTTGTAATCTATTCTCAGGAATTCTCATGTATTTATCATTAACTCTTTTTAACCCCTTAAGTACAAATTATTTTAAAGGTGATGATCAGAGCTTTTTTTTTTCTTTCTCCAAAAGAAATCTTCTGTTTCTCATTTTGAGAGCCCAAGCCAAACTATAAATTTATATATATATACGGTATATATAGTGTTTTTTTAGGTCAGTTATGGCTTTCTTTTGAAATCATTCCCATGCAAAATAATTCAAATGAAAAGAAAATGCTTTCAAATATATTCATTTGCTTGCCTTGGGGGCGCAAACACGTCATACGGCCGGGTTTTTCATGTAGTTTGTAAAGGAAATATTAGAAGGTTCCTACTATAGGATTAATAGCTATGACATGGTCCAAAAGGGCCGTGGGAAGGATATGGGGTTTTCAATACATTTTTTCTTTCTTTTTTTCCATTTTTTAATTTTTTTACCGCTTAAATTGAAGACATATTTTAAGATTTAAGATGTTGAGGGTATGTACAGAGCCCGAAGCATGTGTGCTGGATTTATCTATGCTGGGTCCTGGTCTGCTTACATCTTTGTTAACATCATGCCATGATCGACGGCAGATAGACTGGCCAAGATAAGCACTTCTTACGCTGTCGTTACGGGGTTAATAGTATGATTATTAAACATATAGTCTATATGTTTAATAATCATATATATGATATAGACCTTCCATAATTTGTAAATTGATCCACTATCCCCGTTTAAGATAACATACTTGTTTACTGCGCAGCGAAATATGATGCTAGGGTGCCAAGCCGTACCTGCAAGCAAAAGAATGGGAAAATAGGTTATTTATAAAAAAAAATATATTTTTTAAAGAGCCCTAATTTGAGATACTTTGTAATCTATTGCTGGGTATTGGTGTCACCGAGTGGGGTATTTAGAAGAAGAATAATGGGTTTTATTTACCCGTTTCTTGCTGTTTCTATAAACACAATTGGGGCTTTTGGGGCCGGAGAACCCTGCGATCCCCTTATACCCAGCAAACATTCTGACCTCCTAGAAAAGAGGGGATCAGGGGAGGAAAGAGGGGTGCAGGAGTTGGGGCTAAAACAGGGATACTGCTCTAATCTTGTGTCTATATCAAGATGAAGAGGGACGGCGTTCCTGCCGTGGGTGTAAAATATGGGATATTTAATCATATTAAAGAAAATATTTAATTTAATTAATATTTAAATCCCCATCATCCATGAATTCTAAAGCCACATCGATTTAAACTCACCAGCCGAACAAGAATGTGAAAACGAAAGAAAAGGCAGCTAGAATATAACATCTTCTCCGAGAAAAGGTATCCCCTGAAACAGAGGACACAAAATAAAGGGGACACCCCTAAAAGTCAACGATACACATTTACATTAATTATATTTCATTTAGTTTTTAAATGGATTCCACAACTTATTATCATATTTTTGAATATTGTGCTTTAGCCTCGTATCCCCGCAATGATAGCCATAAAAGGGGTGGGAAGTGGGTGGAACCTGGGTGGAGCTAATGCCACTCCTCTGCCAATCACTTACACACCTACTCTCTAACACCATACATTTACACACACACTCTCTAACTCTATACACTAACACACACTTTAACACAATACACTAACACACATACCATGTACTAACATACACACAATACACTAACACACATACCATGTACTAACATACACGCAATACACTAACACACATACCATGTACTAACATCACACAATATCTAACCACATACCATGTACTACAATCACACAATATACTAACACACATACCATGTACTAACAATACCACAATATGACTA
The DNA here is from genome assembly GCA_009364415.1 of Spea multiplicata. Classification (NCBI taxonomy): domain Eukaryota; kingdom Metazoa; phylum Chordata; class Amphibia; order Anura; family Pelobatidae; genus Spea; species Spea multiplicata. The sequence goes on along the minus strand of VKOC01017537.1, from coordinate 30,864 downwards.
ACACATCAACCATGTACTAACGGAACACGACAATACACTAAACACTACCATGTACTAACATACACACAATATGACTAACACACAATCATGTTACATCATACTCAAATATACCTAACACACATACCTATGTACTAACATCAACAAATAACTAAACACATCACATGTCATAACATACACACAATACACTAACACACATACCATTACTAACATACACACAATATACTAACACACATACCATGTACTAACATCACACAATACACACACACATCATACCATATACTAACAGACAACACAATAACTAAACAGCTACATACCATGTACTAACACACACACAATACACTAACACACATACCATATACTAACATACACACACAATATACTAACACACACACTTGAACACAATACACTAACACACATACCATGTACTAACACACACACAATATACTAACACACATACCATGTACTAACATACAACAAAATTACTGAACGGACGACTATACCATGTACTAACATACACACAATATACTAACACACATACCATGTGCTAACACACACAATATACTAATATACACTCTAACATTATTTGTTTATAGATTTAAAAAATGTTATTTTAAATTTTTTAAATTATCACAGAATTGGGTGAATTTACAGAATCTACCATTATTAATGCATATTATCAGAATCCAGTAGGAAAATTCTAGTAATGCATTGATATCCCGATGATTTTGGATCATCCGGAACCAAGCTGTGTGATCCTAGCCAATCACAATGCTTTCTCTATACCATTATCACGAAAAGATAAGGGAAAAAAAGTCTGTAAAGTTCAGGACTAGAGTGTAAACGTGAAGACCATAGGTTGTGAAAACCAGTACCAAAAAAGTGTGTTCAAGAAGAAATGTAGCAAATACTTCCCTTTCTCTTACTGAACCGGATACACAGCTGCAAACCCGTAATAACACTCTCCCAGTGTTAGAAAGATAATTTTGGTCCACTAGGGAGCGCTTGTGTGTTAGGTCGGTAATCCAATTTGAAATATAAAACACAGAGGTTTATGATACTATAGTATGTCAAGTGAGTTTTAAGTATAAAAAGTGGTATATATGCACTCACACTTTTAACTTGAATATTAGGCCTTGTGTATAAACCCTCCACGATCCACGTGTGGAGCAGGGCCGGCCTTTGGGGTGTGCGACCTGTGCGACCGCACAGGGCGCCACACTCCAGGGGGCGCCGCGCGGGCCGCCGCCGCGCGCGCCCCAACTTGCAGCACCCGGCACCCCTCCAGAGACGGACAGTAATGTCCGCCGCTGGAGGAACAGGCTCGCAAGGGAGCGGTATCGGAGGTCTTTAACAGACCACCGGTTCCCTTCAGTGATTTTAAGCCGGGTTCAACCCGGGTTCAAGTGGTTGAGTTTCTTCAATCTTTCCTGATCCCGTCCTTATATAAGGAAATTAGAACCGATCCACGAGATGTATATCAAAAAATAGGAATTTATTTTGGGCAAATGCCCAGTATAGTAGAGAACACTGTGTGTATAGGATATACCTATACCACTTTTTAAAAGCAAATGAATAAAACTAATTAAAAAGTAGTTTAAAAAATATAAGAAAATGTAAAGAAGTTCCGTATAAATAATAAAGTCCAATAGATGTGGGGACGGGAGCTCAAACAGGTGGGGAATATGAATAGACTTCAGCTATTAACAGAGAAAGAAACAGACACAAAAACACCAAAGGATTTTAGTTTTTCTTTTTTTCACGCAGTACAACACCCAAGCATACAAAATTAAGAAAATATTAGAGAAGCACTGGCACATATTGAAAAGCGATGAGGTCCTAGGCAACATAATACCGGAAAAGCCACAAATTATTTTTAAGAAAACGGGATCGCTAAAAACTTTACTAGCACTGAGCACTTTACCTAAAACAACCATTAAGAAGAATACACATTCCTTCTTAGGTGAAAAACCAAAAGGGTTTCTGCAAAATGTGCACTTTTCTACCAAGAAAAGTAGATCAATTTATAGGATCCACCACAGGCCAGACATATATAATTAAACATTTTATTAACTGCACTACCAAAAATGTAATATATTTATTAGAATGTGGATGCGGGATTCAATACGTGGGTAGGACATCAAGACCACTAAAGGAAAGGATTTTAGAACATATAGGGAACATAAGGAACAACAATACCAAACACAGCGTCCCAAGACATTGTAACACTTGTTCAAAATTTACTATGGAGAATTTAAAAATCATCGGTATAGATTGGGTCCCCCCCAATTGGAGAGGGGGTAATACATTGGAGAACCTATCAAGACGGGAAACCGAATGGATTTTTAAATTAAAAACTTTCAAAAAAGGTGGCCTTAGTATGGAGCTTGACATCTTAGCACATATATAAAAAACACCATCTCCACCATTATATATATATTTTTAACACTATACCAAATCCATTTCTTAATGGAAAGTCAATTGAACCAAGCTGGGCTTTTTAAACCCTCCTGATTTGACCAGGTGAGCTGTACTTGTTCACCTGTAAATCCTGGTCTGGATCTTAAAAACTGTTGGAGTTCCAGCCCACCCTGCTCTTCTGGATACTCCACCCCAGGGACCCATTACACAATTTACAAATCACATTCCTATAGTGTAGTTGTTTATTGTGCTTCTCTTTCCCTGGGGCTTTAATTTTACACGTAAGGGCACAAAAAATTAGCCAAAGTAGGGCGTATATACCGCCCATCCACTACTGTACCGGCCTTTCTGTCACAATATATATATATATATGTATAAGTCAGTGTATATGTATGTGTGTGTATATATATAAAAGTGTGTGTGTGTGTATATATATATATATATATATAATAATATATTATATGTATAATGTGTGTAAGTGTGTGTATATGTATAAGTGTGTATATGTATGTGTGTGTGTGTATATATATTATTATATATATATATAATGTTGTGTTGTATATGTAAGTGTGTATATGTATAAGTTGTGTATATGTACTGTGTGTGTATGTATTATATATATAATATATATATGTATGTGTGTGTATATGTATAAGTGTGTATACGTATAAGTGTGTGTATATGTATAGTGTGTGTATATGTATAAGTGTGTGTATATGTATAAGTGTTGTGTATATATATTATATATATATATGTATGTGTGTGTATTGTATAAGGTATATGTATAAGTGTGTGTATATGTATAAGGTTGTATATGTATAAGTGTGTGTATATGTATAAGTGTGTATATGTATAAGTGTGTATATGTATAAGTGTGTGTTTTAATGCTTTTGTTAAAAAGAATAATCTCCGCTCAAATGTTTTGGGTTTTGTTTGTAATTCCCAGAGTTAATTTATAATAATTAAGTAATGTCGTAATTCCATATAATTGTGAGATGCCTAATGGGTGTATGAATTATACATTGGCAAGCAACTCCCTAACAGACAGGATCGTACGTGTTTTATTAGATTTGGAAAAATGCATTTGATTTTAATAAATTATTAGAAGCATAGAACCTGCCAGCAGATCGTGGCCCCATTTGGCCCCCGTCTAGTCGCCCGTTTCTCCTGCTGTAAAGACTCAAACCTTAATCAGTGGTTGGGCTCGTCTTAGATTCAGGAACCGTATGCCTATCCCATGCATGTTTGGCTCCCCTCGCTGTATTACCCTCTACCACTTCCTCTGGGAGGCTGTTCCACTTATCTACCTCAGTAAAGTAAATCATCCTTCCATTCCATCTCAGCCTCTGATGCGTTAGTGTTAGATTCTGGCCTCTTGTAACATTTCTCCTCTGAAATAAATACCCCTTTATGTATTTAAATGTCTCTCTCTCATACCTTCTCTCTCTCTGCTCTCCGACAAGACGGACATATTGGGATCCCTCAGTCTTTTCTCATATATATGTATATCACATACGTGTGTACATGCAGGTCCAAAATAATATCACAAGGAAACATATTTGGAGTAGGAAATTGGATTGTTTATAGCTCATAGTGGATTCGGGATTCATTAAAGTCTGTAAATAACAACAAGAGACATAAGTATGTATAATATATATATATATATATATAAATACAATGTGTATAAGAGACAGATATATATATTAACTTTATATATTTCCCCCAGTAAGCTCAGCCTTTATGGTTTGTAGCCTCTCGTCTCGTGGTAGAAGGTAGCCCCCCCATGTGCGTAGGACGAGGATATTCCATGAAGAAGGAAGAAGCTGATGGCCACAGCTTAGTTTTTTAAGGAAAGGTCGCTTGGACGGGTCTGTTCCACGTATTGGAGATAATGCTAGCAACAGCAGAGGTTCACGGGTAATAGGCATTATCATACACATCCAACGTCAACAATTTATAACAAAAATAACAAAATCGTCAAGTGGCGTAATCAGAAGAAGAAAATATTTATGATGAAAGATGACATAGGCCATGTACCAGAATGATAAACAGGTGCATGTAGACCACCCAACCTTTAATCCCCTGACAGCAATCCTATTGATGGCATTAATTAAACAATGGAGTCCCTGCCTGTGCTATCTTCGTTTGACAGCCAGGCTGGAGCCATCTCTGAGTACCTTGGGGCCCTGTATGACAGCTCATTCTGTCACAGGCCAAAAGTAGATGATAAGGCAAATAAATCATGGTTTTATTCCACCAGATAATGATGTCCTTTAAGCCAATGGTATAAGAGAGAGGAAAGAGGACACCCTCGCCTTGCTCCGTTATGGAAATGGAAGGTTATTAAGAAATGTTCTCGTCCCATAAACATACTACAGACATAGAGAAAAGAAAGTATGAGCCGCATCCTGGATGAATTGCCCACCATTCGTCCAAATTCAGGTGTCTACTATGGAAGCCCAATTTAGTCAACCATTTAAAGTGCCATGGCATATTGAGGGCTGTAGCATCCAAATGTGGTCCAAAGGCCATACTTAAGTCACATACTCTTATGTTATAGTAAAGTCCATAAAATCTAAGAAAACCCCCCAGAACTATCTAATGTAATACAAATATTAAAAAATAGCAATGCTGAGTTGTGTTGAATGCACATTAACAGAAGTATCTCCCATTGTACAGCGCTATGGAATTTGATAGCGCTATATAAAACAATAAATAATAATAATAAATCACAAAGACAAGTTACAAAAGGTTAAAAATGTAGCCAAGCGTCAATACTTTATAGATAATGCTGAATAATAAAACATAGTTTGGATTACAAATATAAGATAAGAGGCGGCGTTCACAGGTACAATTCTTTTATTTTCAGAATGGATTGTCTCCACCATTCCCTCCAGCGCTGAGCTTCACAGAGCTGCTGTTCCTTCTCCTCCTTAATTTTAGCCAGCTCAGTTTCTGTGTCCTGGATAAATTTCTAGATAAAAAAAGGAAATTCTTTTTTTTAAAAAAATGTGCATTTCTACTTTTCACGGTATCATGGATTACCATAGCAGATAAAGGGCTGGAGCCAATTGTCCAGCTGTGCAGAAGAGCTGGTAGCCGGCTGTATTGCGCAGGTAGAAGATAGTAGTAGCCACCAGATTGCTTACACATGGTGCTAGCTGGGTAAACACTAACCTTGTAAGCAGAATCCCGAACCTCCACTGTGGACAGGTGGCTGAGAGTTGTCTTAGCGGTGGTCACTGACGCCGTTGACTGGAAACCTGAGGTGTCTTCATGCTTTGCGTCTGTGGACTTGACGTGCAGAATTCCTGGCCAGACCCTGAGAGGGAAAATGATGCGATCGGTTAAAGCTTTGGTTTATTACATCATTATTGATTTATTTATGCCATCGAATTGACTAAACTGGTAATCCTTTTAATCATGTGGTCTAAGGAACAAGCCATAAGGCTTTAATATTTTGGAAAATCAGCTCTATAGAGGGTTCCGTAAACCTTTGTGAGGGTCTCTTGGTGTAATAGATCTGTAAAGCTCACGGCCCTTGGTGTATTAGTAAGGAGAGGCTATGATTACCTGCTGCCACGCTCAATCAGTGGTTGGTATTCCGCGTATTCCAAGGGAAGTCCTGCCTGCTTGAGTCGAATCAACGTGGATAATTTCTCCTTTGGCGTCTTGGTCTCTACGTGGGTTAACAAGAATTGTTCACAACATTCTGATATATCAACAACATTCATTAGTTTGGACTGATACCAAAGTAATCCATGGCTTGGTTATACATGATTAATTATTTGTCAAACGTTTCAATAGAGTTCCGGTTGCTTTTCATGTCACTGATTCCTTTGGAGATATTGCAGAGCGGAAGTGCGCTGCCACGCGGTCACTTACTGGCTTGAACGACATCATCCACCGTAAGTGCTTCATCAAACTCTAGTAACATTGTCTCCGTCAGCGAAGCCAGTGATGCGATAAAGCTTTCTCTGCACTCCAAAGCACAGTCCTATAAGGGAAATGCAAGCTTGTTGGTGATTTACATTTATATGTAGATATGTCCCAACAGGTTTCATGGATATATCATTAATACATAAAATAAAATAGGTTTTATCAAAGAGACAAAAAAAATTCAGACCAGGAGTCTATCACTCGGATGATTAAAAAATAGCAATGCTGAGTTATGTTGAATCCACATTAACAGAAGTATCTCCCATTGTACAGCGCTATGGAATTTGATGGCGCTATATAAAACAATAAATAATAATAATAATATTAATAATAAATGACAAAGACAAGTTAAAGAGGTTAAACATGTAGCCAAGCGTCAATACTTTATAGATAATGCTGAATAATAAAACATAGTTTGTCTATCACTCGGATGAGAGTAAACTACTCTGATGTTTACTCTGATCATTCTGATGGCCATAATCTAAATGGGAATCGTTTCTAGACTGTATCCACTCACAGACAAGATACTTGTTGAGATGTTTCTTTAAATTAATAAAAAAATATAATATAATAATATTAAATAGCACCCAGGGAATGGAAGATTTCCTCACGTGTAAATTCTTGGCTCTGTCCTCCATCCCTCGAGTCTCTTCTTCCTGCCTCAGCTCTTCTTGTCGGCACAAGTCCTCCAGAATCTCGCTGTTTTCGGGATGTCCCAGACTTGGCCTCAGCAAGTTCTTTCTCTTCTCCTGTGGATAAAACAGACTTTTCAGTAGGTCACTCTACACCCAAGAGGTTTACAACGTAAAGTTTGGAGATTTGGACGCAGAATGCACGCAGTCAGATGAAGAGGGTTAGATAAAAAAATACCTTCAGAAGGTCCCATCTGTCGAAGTCCTTTCTGAAGTGTTGTCGGATCTGGTCAGTGATGGTTTTTAGATTGTGCAGATGCTGTCTCCGTAGATCCTCTATGACCAACGAGGGGACTTCACTTAAGAGTTTCTCGAACCGTTCCAGCTGATCTCTGAACTCTAAACATAAAGAAGGTACATGGGAAGGCTGTAAGAGACTTCACACGGCAGTTTGTGTACTACCACATTAGCTTTGAGCTGGTCGCCATCATCAACTTGGGTGCTCATCAAAATAAACTATGAGGTGGTTTTTTTTACTGGTCTTTCTGGTGTATGGAACATGATCATCATGATCGGCAGTCATGTCTTAGAGGACTGGCAGATGACAATGGACATTTGGGAACTATGGCCCACAACAGCTGGCACGTCAAAAGTCAGCCATCACTTTGTAGCCCAGAAGGCTACTTCTCCTGGGCCGAAATGAGAAGACTGTGAATTTAAACAGCACTTTGTGACAGCTCCAACGAATAAAGTGTATGCTTTTCCAGAAGAACACACAGAATCACAGTTTTTAGCTCTAATTTAGGAGGGCAAATGCTAGCTAGTGTTGCATGCAGATTAGGGAGAAGTCTTGGCTTTTTGCTGCCCCTGAAGGTAAGTTGGATGTTTTAGGGAACCCCTATGCCATTGCCTATGGGCTGTTTACCCATTAAGCAGTTGTTATGATACTCCTGGGCTTGCTTCTCGTATGATTGAAGCTTTAAGACCACCATGTCCGCACACTCTTCAAACGTCTTCTGTAGGAGGTCGGGGCGGCTGGCGGTACGCTTATCCTTCTTTTTATAGAACTCCTATGGGGGAGAAAACAGCTCAGTGGTATTTTGGGTGATTTTGCTTCATTTGTTGGTGCTTAATGAATAAAGGGTAGTAGTAATAATAATAATATCCTATAACACGCACACGCATCAAAAACACCTTCGAGGGCTCTAAACACTTCAAAGTGTTTTAAGATTATGGTAGAGTTTAAATGTATTTGTTTTTGCAATTTAATTATTCAATTAATAAAAGTAATATAAATAACAACTATGGAGCCTTTCACAAAGAATACAGCGCAAGCTAATAAAAAATGTAGCAAGGAGTCAGCAAAGGTGAATCTTAACGTTACCTCCGCCATGTACAGCAGCGTGTCGTTGCCCTCCCAAAGAATCGCAGTCACCATCCCTTTAAAGTTGCTAAAAAAAATACAAAATTAAATGATTAAACTATATAAAAATATTAGAAGTTGATTTAAAGGAATATTGAAGTGGCATATTCAGAACCTACTCAGATTCCTCTTTCTTCTCCCCGAACACTTGGTATTTCTCACCAAATCTGGTAGGTTTTACGAGTTTCCGAATGCTGGAATTGCAAAGAATATTTAAGACATTTCAGAAACTAAAGATTTCCTGATATCGCATTAAAAATTTGGAGCTGGGATGTGCAAAGGGTGGCCAAAAGGCATATCAGTAATGGCTGTCTATCTATATCTCCAAGGGTCCATGGCACCTCCTTGACTGCAGAATATGTATATCTCACAAGTGTCTCAGCCAAATCCATATACCCCTCTTTCCTCTTCTGATGCCCCTCTTTCCTCTTCTGATGCCCCTCTTTTCTAGGAGGTCGAAATGTTTGCTGCGTATGAGGGTATCGCAGGGTTCTACAGCCCTAAAAGCCCCAAAATGTGTCTAGACATGGAGGGTAATGGGCTTTATAAATTACTTTTTGTTTATCATGAAAAAAAGCTGATTGGCTACCCTGAGTTTTTGTTTCACTTACTTGGTTGGTGGATGTTTTGGAGTGCTGGTTTTCATGTGTTTTTTCCCGGCTTTCCTTTTACTTGAGGCACCACTAGTGGGTCGGGATGGCGGATGGGGTATAATCGGGGGAATCGGCCGCTGAACTGGAAAACAAAAAAGTATTAAACAAATGCGTATTATTATACTTGATGGCTTAGGACAATAAAAGCACAAAAGACCATGAATTTGATCAAAAAGATGTTACTTATTAGTTACGTAACATCGTACAAGGTAGCCAATATATCCATCCATTAGGTCAGATTTCAAACAAAGGGTATTATTATTAGTATATTTAGCTGGGTGGACCCCCCGTGTTGTTACAGACCTCCTTCTTCAGGCTGACTGCTGCTTACATTGTCCGGGCCGTGTTGTGAATCCCCTACTGTTTTCTGTGATCTGGAGAAGAGTATGGAGAAGGAATGACTTGTTTTGTAACAATTATAACAGTGTAATGATTAATTAACCACGTAAAACAATGCTTCATTCACCATTTTTCAGGGAATGCTCAATGGCCATGTGATGCAAAAAGCAGGCACTGATAGGCTGCTGCTGTAACACCCTGGAGAACCATTCGAAAAGTTTATTGTGTTGTTTCTATGACAAGAAACTTTCAGAGGAAGGAATACAATTAGGGATTTGCGGAAATTTCTTTGACATGTTAGAATGTGTATGTGTGTGACCCATATGCAAATTAAAACACAATAATTTACATATGGGAGTGTCAAGAACTGGTGCCAACACACTTTCGTTGTTTTGTTGGCTCTTTCGTTGGCACCATGACGAGGCTCTCTATACCATTACCATTCGCCCCATTACAGCCTTATTAAATAACACATTCCGCACACTCACTTCATGATGTTCTTGATCACGCTCACTACAGCGTCATCCACAGCCAGCTTCCCGATTCTGCTTGGATTTAGGAGGTTATCCGGGGTCTCCAAAGCGACCCTGCTTTCCTGACGCAGCGGGACCTCCAAGCGAGACGCTGCTGCTGCTATGGGTCCTTGCAAAGGAGTTTCAGAAAGAACCGGCCTGGGTTCCTTTTTCAAGGTTAAAAAAAAATAAAACAAATAAAAATGAAAAAAAGAAAATATAAATAATAAATTAATGAATGTAAAAGCAAGGTCTACACAGTAATATAATTTATATAGCTATTAGGTAAGTACAGGGCTACCAGACCTCCGAAACTTTGCAAGATATTCATATTTACCCCCCCTAGTTGCCCAAATTTAGCAGATTTGACATCTCCTAATTAATTCATGCTTTGATGGAGAATACAATGTTGTTTTTTTTAGTGCTCGGAAGGGAATTGTGACGCCAAAGGGTGTGACGAAGACATGTAGGTGTTTGGGTTGATTGTTAAGGAAAGGGTTAATAGGAAGACATGTTGTTTTTCAGCTAGTTTTGAGCGAGATACAGAATAGCTAGAAAATTCACTTGTATCCACTGTAATAAATGGTTTATTTAATCAACCAGATTTGAAAATACCGACTCACCAAAAGGCACGACAGAAAAAAGCTTCTCTTGCCCAATTCTGACATTATAGTTTTGGAAAAGGCGTACAGCTGATCACTGCTCACTCCCTGCGAACAACCCAGAAACACGTCAAGGCCTGTAATGACGATATCGATATAACGGCCCCGTGCAGGGGGGCTTACATTCCAATTCACAGAAAACACATGTAAAGTATAAAATACATAGTGATTTAGGTTAAAACAAATCTTCATCCATCACGTTACCCCTTCTTACCCATTCTTTCTGCTTTCGAAGAAACGGTGAATTCCATACCTTTACTGCCCTCACTGTAAAGAATCCCTTATAGGACGACCTCTTGTTCTTTGTACATTTCTGTCCCCGGAGGGCTCTTTATATTGGACCGCATATATTTATAGAATGTTATAATATCCCCTCTAACACGCAATTATTATAGTGTATATAGCATGTTGTTTATGTAACTTTTTTAGTCTTTCTTTCTAAAAGTATCATATTTTATATTTGAGACGTTACTTCTTTATCGATATTAGGATGAGCGCAGGCATCTGTCTTCTTCCGGAGCTGGTCCAGGTAGGTGTTAATCCGCTGAGACTGAGAATTGCTGTCTGTAACCTACACAAAGGAAAGAAATCACGGTGTAAGCGTGTCTTCGACATTCCCCACCATCGATACCATCATCAATCAGGAGTGATGGGAGTGATAAAGGGCCATTGGAGCACAGGAGTGATGGGAGTGATAAAAGGCCATTGGAGCACAGGAGTGATGGGAGGATAAAGGGCCATTGGAGCAACGGAGTGATGGGAGTGATAAAGGGCCATTGGAGCACAGGAGTGATGGGAGTGATAAAAGGCCATTGGAGCACAGGAGTGATGGGAGTGATAAAGAGTGATGAGCGCCTATGAAGAGATTCCATTAAGAATCAGCCGTTTCCAGCTGCATAGTCATTTACAACATTAACCCCGTCTGCGCTGGATTTCTAATTCATTTCATGTTATTTAACAGTTTAATCGAGTGGGCAGTCAAGTTCACTTTACAGAATATTCGGTCGAGGTGGTCTTACCAACTCAACTAGACTTCCACAGCTTATGAAATGTATAAAAATATTTGTTTTATATATATATATATACTCCTACTGCATAATGATCTAATGCTCCTTATTTCACCCCCCCCCAGTATAAAAGTCTGACTGTCAATTACCAGCACTTTAATTTTCACTTGAAGGTTAGTCAGCACTCTCTGGATGTTTTCTAGAAAAATCATGTCTGTAGTTAAAGAGAGAAACTTGTCTTCGAATCTTTTGACGACGTCCGTTGCCTAAATGAAAAGAAAAAAAAAATTTCTTAAACATGAAAAAAAGGAGAGGAACCGACATTAGAAATACTTTTTCAGGTTAATTCATGAAAATCTATGAATATTTGAAACTATGTATTTAAAGTATACGATCCCAACGTGTTACAAACTATTGTTCTGACGAATTTACCTGTTGTAAACATACAGATTCAAGCCCCTCCAGATCTAATATAATGGACCCTTCAAACGATGCAATGGTGGCTGAGGCTTTGTGGATTTTATTACGGAGGATTTCAATTTCATCGGGAGAAAAGTTACCGCCTTCCGAGAATAATCTGCATACAAAGAGTAATATTAGGAGGTTATTGTGTGATTTTAAGCCAAACGCATATAAAAGGTGCTTTTCCGCTTATACCGGGCATTGAGTGTTTTCCCCATGCTTAGGAAACGCAATTAAGAAGATCTGCCTTTTTATTCTTTACGCAAAAAAAAGTTGAAAAACAAAGAACAGCATTGAGGGTTTTACAATTCTGTGCAATGGCAACAGCCAATCGATGATCTTTCCTTATGTCACATGACATACAGTTACAGTTAAGCATTCCTTTCAGAAAACATGTGTTAAAATAAATATAATAAATAAATAAATTTAAATATAATATTATATTATTATAATATATTATATTATATAAATAATATAATGTTATATAACATAATAATAATTAAAAATAATATAATATATTAATATAACACTCAAACCTTAATCAGCCGTATGACTATTCCATGCATGTTTAAATTCCCTCGCTGTTTAACCTCTGCCACTTCTGCTGAGAGGCTGTTCCACTTATCCACCACCCTCTTAGTAAAGTAAGACTTTCTTCCATTCCATCTAAGCCTCTGACCCTCTTTATGCTACAGCTTTTGTATAGCTTTAGACACACAGTTCTTCCATAGACTCTTCTATCACTGACATTCTGAGATTCTTGCCCAAATGACTGGGGAATACACCATGCCAAATATTATATTGCATATAAAATGATGGTGGTAGAATTAAGTAATACTGATAAGACGTACCGGTATTTCTCTTTAAATTTAAATAGGCCAAACATGACAGGTAAATTAAAATAAGTCAATTATTTAAATGTAATCAAATTAAATTAATTTAATTTAATTATACCTTACATATATTTTTTTGTGTGTCAAATGAGTCCAATGTAATTACATGATTCAATTTAATTATAACTTATCTATAATATTTTTCATCTTTTTTAATACCGGCAGATAAACTTACATAAACCCATTGTTTCAATGTAATTCATTTAATTATAAACTATCTATAATATTTTTGTTTCAAAATTTGCTACAGAGTTTTACTAGGAAAAGGAATTTTAATACCGAAAAGAGTTGATAAAATCAGAATTAGTGTCACGCAGAGTCCCGAGGGATTCTTCGACGCGTTGCCGATAATTTCGTATGGTGGTCTTGATTTCGCTTACATGCCGGTCCAACATGGAGGGTAGAGAATTGTTCAGTGCCACAAGCCTGAAATAGAGTAATAACGATCAAATAAAGTGTTCCAGAGCTGTGTTGTATATTTCGCAATAGTGGTTACCAGATCCAAATGCCGACAATTACCCTGGAGGGGTTTCTAGAGAAACCCCCCCAGTTATGGTGAGTTTCTCAGTATTTGGGGTACCCACAAGTAGCTCGGGGAACTTGGGGCAGAAGCTCAAAGCTGATGGGTGAATAGTGTATCCGAAGATTCCTCTATTAGAGGCTTACCCTTCTAATATCACATTGTACAGCGCTATAGGATAGTTCTATATAAATTAATAAATAATAATAATAATAAAATAATAACAAAATCCAGTCCCGCTACAATAACCAGCTCTCCATACAGCTCATGTCCTCTAATTCGTAGCTATTTAAGTGCTTTAATAACAAACTTTGTGGAGACCTCAGGGTTAAATGGTATGACTGCCGAAGACTTTGTACGTCCTCTCCTTGGTCGAATTTAATTAATGATAATTGCAACCAATGCAGAACAATTGGAATTCTTAAAATTTAATTTAAAATTAAGGACATCAATCAGCATATCTGTACAGAAATGACTAACTGTTTCATTAAGATGACACATGGAAAGCTTTGGTACAAGAAAATCTGCCCAGAGAACCGACATTCCCAAGTGAAGTTAATATACGGTTTCTTACTTGTTGGACTTGTTGGAGTTGAGAAATACCGTTTCCATGCCGCTTATCTCGTTGCAGAACTCCGTCGTCTTTCGTTTAATGTCCTCTATGAGCAGAGAGCATCGGTTTTTCAGCTGGTTGAGAGACTGGGTCACCCCATCGCAGTGGAGGTCAACGCGTTCCTCGTGCAGGAGAAGCTCGGCTGGTGGATAAATCAGAGCCATATGTCGATAGAAATTCCACAAAATTGTCTAAATTACAACAGAGTATGACACCCAGGGCCGGTATATAAGAATACAATTAGGAACTCCATTTGGTTAAAAGTGACAAATGTCAATTTGAGAGCATTCTAAACGTACCGGCACGCACGTTATGGATATCCATCTCTATACGCTTGCTTCTCGGTTCGTGTATCTGATAGAACACTTTCAGCTCGGATTCCAACTTTTCCTTCATTGTCACTACAACACTGTGGGACCTGGAAACGGATTCATCCAACCAGCGTTCGAGGTGCTCGAAGAAGCCAAGCCGGATTCTGGAAGTGTGAATGAAATAGACAGTTTGGCACAAAATAGAGAACTAAAACGTGGATGGACGAAGCTGCGAAGCACCACCAGCCTCTTCTCCAGTCTCTGCTGGATAGCAAATGCACTTAGCATGATGTCAACGAGGACACCTTTCAGGCACTCAAACTTGATGGACCCAGTAGGGTGCTGTCAAAGTTTTTTTATTACCCATAGATAGTAACTTAACAGTGTATTTACAAAGCCATCAAGCTGGACCTAAAGCATGTGTATTTATTTATCATTAAAAAACACATATTAACTTTCTATTCCCCATTAAATGCTCTACCCTCTTAATATAACACTTAATGAACTGCTCTTTGGAAACTTACTTTTCCTTCAGTTCTGTAAAGAAGTTCTCCGGTATAGCCATTACTTCCAGGTTCGAGGGGATATAATCCTCTATCATTGCTTCGGTCATAAATGCTTCTGTGATCCCAGCCTGTTCATCGAAGGAGACCTTGTGTTCGACGTCATCATTTTGCTCCGAGCGAAGAACAGTGTAGGTGTTTCCGCTGGATGTAGTGAAGATCTCTGCCGCGTCCTGAGCTGCGGGTCCGTCACTTATTGGTTGTATAGCCTTCATATAAAATTCAGAGGTTTTTTATGGGCTAAATAGTCATGGTGTTGTTTGTATCACAAGTTCTTAACAGTTTAGACGCTTCAGTACCTTTTTAACAATAGTTTTGCACTAACGTTACCTTATGTGCTCAAAACAGAACTTTTACCGCCATATGCCTGGTCTCCTCATTGGAAGGTTTGGCACGAGATCCATCTGAGTTATTCTATACCTTAATAGTATAAACACAGACTCCCAAGTTGACTACTAAGTGGTAATGGTGCAGTAAACATGTACCCAGGCGCTTTAAAAAGCTCTAAACTCTCAGTACCTCAGTTGGCTTTACTGGACTTCCAGAATCCTGAACAAGCTGCTCCCCATTTGGTTGAATTGAATTTCCTTCTAGGTTCTCCTGAAGCTCCTCTCCAGACCCTGTCGGTAAGTCTTCAGTGTCTTGTCTCCCTGTCTCTCCCTCCGGGGATTCCTTTGAACCCGTGTCCTCTACGTTCGATTCAGTTTCTTCTACCGGCTGATTCTCCACAGCTTGAGTGTGATGCACCGTCTCACCCCGAGGAATATCTTCCAAGCTTCCAGAAGCCATGCCAACTGGTGGAGAACCTGCACCCTCGTCGGCTTGACCCGTGATCTGCTGTTCACAAATGTTTGAATGACCACCCTTTAGGGGAAAAAAGAAAAAAACATAATGAAACCTAAAGTAGATGAGAATTACTAGGATGCAACCAATAATTTCCAGCTAAGTATTCCACGCAATAGGGCTTGGGGTCTACGTGATCATTCCCTCTCATGAAGTTATCTTTCTGGTATTGTTAAGTTATTCCTCGCTTTTCATAAAGCTGATCCGGCAGCCTTTGTAGGGCTAGATTAAGAAGCAGACAGAGAGCTTAAGGACAGGGAAAATTTGGGTTATGGAGATATTGCCATTCTTTGCCGCTAGGTTTGGAAATCACCGATACCCTTGCAAATCAATAATAGCTCCATCTTCAGTCCAGCTTGGAGGCAGCTGATCTGTATTAGCTTCTATTTTCAAGCACGCTTTATGAAATCATTTTACTTCACTGTGAGGGTGGTAGATAAATGAAAGTGCTTTCCAGCAGAAGTGGTAGACATTAATACAGTGAGTAAATCCGAACATGCATTGGGAAGGCATATGGCTCTTGAATCTTAGACAAGACCAAGATATGAGTTTTTTACAGCAGGAAATATTTGACAGTCTATTTTGTTCTGTTGTTATCATCAGAACTGTAGAAAGGTCCCCAAATCCTTTATATCACGTTACATTACCTGTCCAAAGACTTCTTTGACACAAAAATATTTGCTGACAGCGGTGCTATAGGCTATCAATTCCTTCATAACCAACGCAGGGAAGGTGTTCACCATTTTTATTTGGTCCTTGTGAAACCTTTCATACCTGTGAAGATTGTTTTATAGCAAGTAAACATTTAAAGTATATTCTATAAAACTTTATATAAGTGCATATAATCTGTAGTAGCTTGTGAACTATTATTACCTTAAAACCTTTCTGTGGATTTTATTTACCCCGTTTCATTTATAAAGCCGTTTCTATACACATTATTGGGGCTTTTAGGGCTGTAGAACCCTGCGATCCCCTCATACCCAGCAAACATTCTGACCTCCTAGAAAAGAGGGGCATTAGGTGAGGAAAGAGGGGCATTAGGTGAGGAAAGAGGGGCATTAGGTGAGGAAAGAGGGGCTGATCCTCCTCGTACTACTTCTTTTCTGAAGTTTTTATGCAATCTGGTAGAACTCCTGCTTATGAAGTAAAGGATGTTCTGGTTCTAAATGTTAGCAAAATGAAGCATCACAAACCCAGCTTTGATGTCTTTCAATGATGCCAGAGCCTTCCCCATCGTGCTCTGTAAGCGTTCTCGAGTGCTCTCTTGTCTCAGCGTATCCAGAATTATACCCAAATTTACTTCCTTTTCCTGCACAGAAAAAAAGACACTTTCTCTCAGAGTGAGCCGAGTCATGAAGAGAAAATAAGGGAAAATGAGGTTCAAGCGTACCTGGCTCTCCCTATCATACTTCTGTCGACGGTTTTCCATTTTGTCCTGAAAACTGTTGTTTTCTCTGGAGAGGCTGATTTCTAACACGTCCCAGAGGTGGACCGCTTTCTTTGAGAACTTGAACAACTTTTTGATTTGAAGCTCCGTCTGCCTCTCCAATGTTTTCAGAGCTTCCTGAAGGTGGAAAAACCATAGTGAAGCCGTGTGCTTGGTGGCATCACCAGCATTCACCTGACGTGAAAACCAAATTGCACCTGATGTTACGTTCTACTCGGTTCTAACCATATCCTAGAGTAGGACGAGGTTGGCCAAGAAATCCATTGTAATAAATGAAGTTAAGAGAGCAGAGAGAACAGTTAACCTTGGACACTCAACTCCCATGGTCCACCCTGCTATGTGGTCTACAGCCTGATTTTTATGCTACTTGTAAAAACTCTTTACAATGGGTTAACATCGTAACACTTATTTAATTAACCAGTGCAGTTTGGTCTGAATATACTGTGATGTTGGCACACATGCCTCCCACTGCTCTTGGTCCGTATTGTGCTTGCTCTGGAGCCCTTGTGTTAGTGCGCGGAGTTCGCTGGATAGAAGGTTTTCAGCCTCCTCCGTGTTGCAGATATTCAGGGACACCAGTTGATCCTAGTAGAAAGCAGAGGGAGACACAGGCAAACTGTTTGAAGGCTAAGGTGGCACAGGCAAACTGTTTGAAGGCTAAGGTGGCGCAGGCAAGCTGTTTGTGGACAAAGATGTCTTAGGCAAGCTGGGGACAAAAAAAGGCACAGCCAGCATGTTTGGTGGGCTAAGAAGGCACAGACAAGCTATTTGAGGGCTAAACTGGCACAGAAAAGCTGTTTGGGGACATGGTTGGCACTGGCAAACTGTTTGGTGGCAAAGCAAGCACTGTGAGTCATGCTGCTTGGTGAAGTTGGGGGTCTGTGGTTTCTAGTTACTTCCCTGGTTTTCTAACTACTAGATATTGAGCTGTGTGGTTTGGGCAATCAAGGAGGACTTGTGCAGGCTGGTAAACTGCTGCATTCAGTGTAAGAGAAACACAAATCAGATAAGCTGAAATGTGATTTGATAGAGCGCTGATGTAAAATCAATACAAAGTGCTCTTGTAACCAGCAACATTGTTTAAAAGTTGGCACTATAGCTTGAAAAGGGAGGGGTAACCGCCAGAGGTTTCCGTTCTGTGTGTCCCATTAATCACTGTATGCCAACATTGAGAGAGATATGGCTCAAGGTACTTACCCTCCTGTTTTTAGACTCCTTGACGCATTTTTGGTAGACTTCCTTCTGGAAGTTAATGGCTCGGTCTAAAAATTGTTTGTTCAAAGACTCTACATCAAGAGAAAACCAGAAGCAAAAGGTCAGTCATACAAAGTATGGATACTGCGCTTATAAACATTAAAGGGGAGAGACTTTTGGGTCTGATAAAACTGATATTGGCATTTCTCGCTGTTCCAAATTAGTACACTGACATTATGCCTGTCACGACATGTATGTCACAACGCACACATTTCCGAAAGCAGACATGTGCTACACGATGCCAGCAAGTGGATGTGCAAAGTATTTTTTGTCTCTTTTTAAGGGATATGTTCATAGGCGTACAGAGGCCATTTATCACTCCCATCACTCCAGTGTTCCAGTGGTCGTTTATCACTCCCATCACTCCTGTGCTCCAATGGCCCTTTATCACTCCCATCACTCCTGTGTTCCAATGGCCTTATCACTCCATCACTCCTGGTTTCCAATGCCCTTTATCACTCCCATCACTCCTGTGTTCCAATGGCACGTTGTGTTCTCTAATCCAAGTTTAAAAGGCTAATTGATGGTTAGAAAACCTTTATGCTAGAAATGTCTTTGTTTTCCATGAAAACAGCTGCGTGACCCCAAACCTTTGAACAGTAGTGCATGACTGCTATTGTTTTTATATCTTTGCTAACCTATTTGCTTGCTCAGGGTGGTGATGGATGTGTACCACTCGCTCACTTCTGTCTTGGTGCATACTGGAGGCACAAAGTTACTGTTAAAAGAAATGTAGTTATACTTTTGTAGAACAAAGGTGTCAGGTCACCGAACGAGTTTGTCAGTTTGACATCAATTAGAAAACCGCAAACGCATTTACAAAGCATTCATTTTACTAATGCTGCCATTCATGTGAGCAAATACAGCCTGCTGATGTCATTCTCCTAGTTAGCAAATATTCAAGATGAAAAAGCAGACAACATAAGTATCACTTAAAGGCACGCTGCAGCCATCATATGTACTTTAATGCATATGATAGCTGAGCGATCCCTTTACATTTCCAAAGTTCATAGTGTAGGAGCTGCAGCTTCTCCTTTTCACATTTTACTTTAAAATATATATATAAATTATATATATTAATATCTTCTTTGATGACACTGTCAGGGACATTAAACTGTCCCTTTAAACACTATAGCTTGCGTGAAGATATATAACATTATTAGCATAGATCCCCACTTTTTCACCATTGATAGTGTGAGATGTAATACATTTAAGAAAGGCGTACCTGATTGAAGAAAGAATCTCCATTCTTTTCTCATGAAGGGACTTGAGCGACGCGATCCATGCATCCACCTCTTTCTCCAAGCTAATGGGGGCCAATCTCACTTCATTGTTTACATATTCCCTGCAAACCCGGACACCAGACCCCGTAAGAAACAGTTCTTGGCGCATTGCTCTTTAAATGTAAAATTCTGTGCCCAGACATAAAAGGAAACTTAAATAGACTCGAGGTTAGTGGTGTCTACAGACCTGAATTCAGCAATGATAGTCTCCTTTTGGGAACATTTCCACGCCTTGTTCATATCTTGCCACCGGAGACGCTGGGAATTCTCCTTTTTCAGTTCAGCCTCCATCAGATTAATCGAGAGTTTGGCAACCGCCCGGTGATTTGCCAATATAGCCTGGTTTATCATCTATGGTACGTTGTGCGTGTGGCACAGAATAAAAGCACATGATTAAAGTGCCATGAATCTTTGAATAAACACCCAAACTAGTGTGATATATCTTCACAAGCCACATAAACATTATTTTATTACAGAATGTCTGAATGTTCCAAAATACACATATGACAGTTACACGTTCCTGCCCAAAAAGTCTGAAGAAACCCAACCAACCCAACTATATAAGATATGGGACACCGGCAAGACATATATGGCCAATGTTGACCCTTATCTTTCTAGTCTGGTTCGGAAAAAGGAAAATGTTCTCCTCCCAGGAGTTTTCTTGAATGGCTTGTGATTGTTCTACTTTTATCAAAACCTTCCAGATAATGCCAATGCCTCATCTCAATGCACAAGAAGACTCATCTACCATCTAGCGCCTAAAACAATGCACATATTGTGATACAAAAGTCATATCATGCGACCTAAACATCATGGCGCATGCAACTGGAGGTGTCAATTCCTAGTAGACCCATAATCCGTTTCGTCCCCTCTATTGGATACCTCCAGCTTTCACAGATCAATCACTATTCTTGGGCAAAGTCTTGCTATCCTGGATTGCTGCCCATTGGCCCTGCTTTTTGCGGGCAGAGGGCATCACTGTTGAGGAGACCCTCTGATCTCCCCTGACTGGCCAAAGGGGCTATAAAAGCAAATAAGGGCTGTGCTATTGGAGCACTGATCTCCATTGTAGCTCCAACCCTTAGGGTCGTGGGGTGGTTATTCAGGTAAGGCTGGTGGGTGGCCACATCCCTCGGGTGGTCCCATCCCGCTCGCTTCTGCGAAAGGCCCTGCCCCTGGTTACTCGCAACTCCAACAAAAACCACAAGTCAACCCAACTCACCATGGCTTCTTGATGTATCAGCCTGTAGACGTCGGACGACATCAGGTAGGAAATCTCTATTAAAAGACTTGTGGATTTCTTCAACGCGTCCGCAATCTGAGAACACGTTAACAATGTTACAACACCAGTCAATTAATGATAAAAAAGGAGATGGTTACTGATACAAATATCTTCATTGTAACAAAAAAACTGTCTATTTATTTTTATAACCCACGAAATCTGAGTAATAAATGACTGCAATAACCCTTCCTATACCAGAGTCCTACTACTTTACCTCTGTTTCAGCAAAACGCAATCAGTCGTTGGTCTTGTCTTAGATTTAGAAGCCATTTTCCTATCTCATGCACCTTTAAAGTCTTTCACTTCTCGTAGGAGGCTGTTCCGCCTATCTACCACCCTTTCAATAAAGTAAAACTTTCTTAAGTTACATCTATGCCTCTGACCCTTTAGTTTTATATTATGGCCTTTTGTCCTAAAATGTCTCCTCCTTTGAAATAAACGTCCCTACTTTGTTTAACCCCTTCTTAAAATACCTGTTTACTGATCTGAAGACCAAAAAAAATGACTACAGTCAATTTAGGAAGTGAGCCGATTCTGCATCCTTAACAATTCTATTACTTACACTACGGGCTCGTTTTTCCTCCAGCTCAAAGAACGTCCTCTCTGCCTCTTTGACCCGACGTCTTCGGCAGCGTGACTCTTCAGCAACCTCGTCCCAAAATTCCTCTAGATCCTGCAAGGAAAAATGGAATGGAAGAATATGCTGGTATTGACAGATATTAAGGGAGAAGATGTTTCAGAGTCGGTTAAGAAGACCCCCCCCCCATGAGAAATCAAAAGGACTATGGTTTGCTTTCATGGGGCCATGTGTATGAGGACTCATGAGGACATATACCCGGCGTCCTTCATTAGCCAAGCCATACAGGCAACTGCCTATCAGCTGTAAAAGCAAGTGTGGCTTTGTGCCCAACACCTGACTTGGTCTGGCTAGTCAGGAGGGGAAGAGCGGATAAAACAATGTCCTCTTCCATCTTTAGGAGCGTCCTTCTGTGTATATGAAGCGCAGGTCTAGCTAGGCCAGGGCTCTTCAATAACTGCGGTTAGATCTGAAGTTATATCATCCGCAGTTAATAAGCAGTAATGATGTATATGCTCAACAAAACACCCCACGGCCAACACTTGCCCATCAACCCTTGGAGAAAGTGACTTGGTGGCCCTACAATTACTTCCCGAGGCTTTCTCTTCCCATGCGCGGTGTGGTAACGCTCTGCTATCACATATTTACTTTGGACGTAAAACTCGTGCTGCTCACGCTGTCTTCCGTCTGCCCGAACAAGAGGTCGATTTTTTTATCGGATTCAGAAAGCTTTTCTTGGAGATTCCAACCCGTTTCCAAAACAAGGGCTTCTGTTTCCTAAACATGAAGACAAATGTAAGAAAAAAAAAATCAAAGTAAGAAAAATAGTTTGACCCTGTAATATTTTTGTGGGTTTTTTTTGCACTGCTAACCTTGCTAATGGCGGCTAATTCTTTGTGCAGGTCAGACAAGGCCGCGTCATGCCGTTCTTGTCTGTTGGCGGCTATTCGCTGAAGGATTCCGCTGTCTTTCTTCTCATTACCTGAAAAAGAAAAAAATCTTAAAAAAAAAACAATTCCGAATAACAATCATATTTTAATTTGCCAAATTCAACATTTGATATTCGCATTTTTCCTTTTAATTTTCAAATCCGCGCTTCCAAGTGTGGCAGTTCTGAGCCTAATTATTACTTGTTGGGTCTATATATATATATATATATATATATATATATATATATATATATTTATTTATTTATTTTTTCGGACTCAAAAACTTTTTTTAACCCTTAGGGGTTTGCAAAATGACAGCTTTTGAACACAATAAAAAAAAGGCATAATGAAGAAGTTGGTGGTATGATAGAAAAATCAACATTTGAACAGGGGGGGATGGGCCTGATTAAAGAAGAATGTATATTAAAGTACTTTATGATTATATGCATTCTTCAAAACACAAAAGAAAAATATAGCATTTATTTGAGCTAAAGGCTGCAACCTTGCTGCTTCAGCTGCCCTCCTTTTCTGTGGTCTGACTGGTTTGGGTGCTTGACATTTAAAGGGACCATGCGGCTACCAAATGCATTACAGGGTCCCTAACCAGGTCTCATAGGCACGGCCAGTGACTGTAGACCCCAAACCTCTCCGGTGATCAGCCCCTTATATTTCAATAGAATACATATATATTTATTACCTATCCTATCGCGCAGGCCTCGCACTTCTCTGGCGGCCGCCGTGACCTCACTTTCACGTCTTTTCTTGCACGGGGATGTCTCTCTGTTAAAAAAATAATATCCATCGGAAAAAGTATAGAGAAAGACAGACCCGGGGACGTGTCGCACTGGACCAGGGATGTAGTGGTCATTTCATGCCACGCGCATGCGCAGTTAGGAAGTGGCAGCATCCGACTGGTTAATCAAACCCGTGAAATCAGGAGGAACCCGGAGGAGGCTATAGTTTTGCTTCGGGGGGTCCCAGATGATGGGGGGTATCCCATGGCCGTACCTGCGCCACACGGGTGGCGTGCTGTCTTCCCACACGGGCCGCCTCTCCGTGTCAGTAACGTAGATCTCCCCGCCGTCCATGGAGGTGCCATATTGCGGAACTCGGTTTCTTGCTTCGTGAAGCGATCGGACCAGCTGAACCTTAAATTAAACTACAAGTCAAATATTTCCTCTTACTACAGCTAAAGCATTTCCTCCAGAGACATCTACATATTGAGTCAGAGGCTTAGATGTGAGTTTTACTTTACTTAAAAGGGAGGTGGATGATTGGGACAGCCTCCCGGCAGAGGTGGCAGAGCATAATACAGTGATGGGATTGAAACACGCATGGGATATGCATATGGCTCCTGAATCTAAGACGAGACCAACGACTGATTAAGGTGTGAAAGCTGGGACAAAAGGGCCGACTAGATGGGGGGCCGAATGGGGCCGATAAGAAGAATGTGCGGGTTAAAGTCCTCCAAACTTATCTTATTTAAACAAGAACTATATGGGGGTCATTGGGGAAAAAAAACTGCTTTTCTTAGTTATCTGTATCTTTGACAAACTAGAGAAGAGACTTTTTTAACCCCTTCAGTCCCGGGGGTTTTGGTGCCCGCAGGCATGGATGTCACGGACGCCGCGCAGGCTCCTAACTTTTTGTATCATATTAAATTCTAGAAATGCGGCCATTTAAACAAAGCAAGTAAATAAATAAATAAATTTTGAGGGAAAAGGAAATAAATGAATGAACGAGCGTACCTCGGCATCAAAGATCTGTCGGTACACCTTTCCGCTCGGAACGACGCTTATCTCTCCCACCGGCGCCATGGCGACGCGCCTGCTTTCAGAACCGCGACTTATTTTAATCTGGGAATTAACGAAATTAACGAAAATTAACGGCTCATGAAGAAAATATGCAAATACTTATACATTTTGGTATTACGCAAATATTTACCCTCCTCCTGCAATTCTGTAGGTATTTCAGGTTTTGTTGCAAAAAAATATATTATTTTATTTTATAAATATATAAATACATTAAAAAATCACACATACACACACACACACACACATATATATATACCGGTATATATAAAATATGTATTTCATGTGTTTAATTATAACATAGATGGCAGACGACCTGTAAATTTAAGGAAAATGTCATAAACTCATTATATTTCATTATTTTATTATTCATTTATATAAGTTCCAGAAGTTCTATTTCTAAACACTGGGCTATGTTTAGAAACATTAACCTTTCTGGGGTTCTACGTGTGCAGCTGTTACTATGGTAACCGGTAGGACGCCCGTGCTGACCTGCTGCGCAGTGAGATCTTTGCGTCAGAATGATTCTTTATAAATATGACGCAAAAGTGACAGTGGCTCTGAGGCCTCGCATGCCTCGTCTCTCACCCGAATCCTCGCAGTGCCATGCTGGAAAGGGGCCCGGGGCCCAGGGGCTCTCAGTGCTGGAAAGGGGCCCGGGGCCCAGCGGCTCTCAGTCCTGGAAAGGGGCCCGGGGAGCAGGGGCTCTCAGTCCTGGAAAGGGGCCCGGGGAGCAGGGGCTCTCAGTCCTGGAAAGGGGCCCGGGGAGCAGGGGCTCTCAGTCCTGGAAAGGGGCCCGGGGAGCAGGGGCTCTCAGTCCTGGAAAGGGGCCCGGGGCCCAGGGGTTCTCAGTCGGGAAGGATCAATGGCCTCCGTACCCGGCGTCAGACCGTTTCCCTGGTAACAGGCCACCCCCGCCATCAGCATTCAGCAAGGGACTGGTTCCCATGGCAACCAACAACACCGTGCAGCTGGCGCCTCCCTGCAGCTCAATACTCATCGCCTCAGCCTCACTGAACTACAACTCCCATCATCCCCAGCACGAGAGCACAATAATAAAAAAAAAATGCGTTGCAATTGACAGAAGCCCTCGGCTGCCGCTTGGAAACTTTTTTGAAAATATTTTGAAGAATAATATTTTTTATTTTCATCGTTTCTCATTTTATGAAGCTTTATTTACCAGATTCCTCTCATCTGTAACAATTGTGTTTTGTTTCTCTGTAATTCAAACAAACAAACAAACAAACCAGCATTTATTGAACCAAATGGCTATGGAGGTGATGAATGGGAACAAAACAGCAAAAACTTCGTGAAAGAACCCAAACTTATTATTATTAGTAGTAATATTATTTATTAGTAATAGTATTATAATAATAGTAGTAGTATTTATTATTAGTAGTAGCTGTAGTATTACTTTGTATTATTATTATTAGTAGTAGTTATAGCATTATTATTACTGTAGGAGTAATAGTAGTAGTAGCATTACTATTAGTATTATTATAATTATTAGTAGTTTAAGCGCCTCGTCCCAGTTAAACTTTAATGTCACATGATGTGTCTTCAGGAAAGAGCTCCTGATACGCAGAGACAATAAAGATTAAAAGGTTTAAAGGAGGAGAAACATTATGACAAGAGACCGTAATCTAACACTAGAAGGTCAGGGACTCCGATGAAATTACGTTTTACTGGAAGTGTGGTGGATAAGTAAAGGAAAAGCAGATTTTGTCCATTAAAATAGCATGAAATGGATCAGAAATCCAGCGCAGACAGGGTTAATATTATCAATGACTATAGCCAGAAACGGCTTATTTGTAATGGAATCTCTTCATAGGCGTTCATCACTCTTTATCACTCCCATCACTCCCTTTATCACTCCCTCACTCCTGTTCCAATGGCCCTTTATCACTCCCATCACTTCCTGCGTTCCAAATGCCCTTTATCACTCCCATCACTCCTCTGTTCCAATGGCACGTTGTGTTCGTTGATCCAAGTTTAAGTTTAAAAGGCTTATCGATCATTAGAAACCCTTTTGCAATTATGTTACAGCCAGAAATGAGTGGCCCCAAACTTATGAACCGTAATGTGTGTATATAATTTGGTTTATGCCCAGACCAAGTCTGGGTTCCGCTTCTTAGGTGGACGTATTTTCTTTGTACATAAATGATTGACCGTTTGTTAATAAGTATAAAAAAAATAATTAAAAACAAATCAAGTAATTTATTGAAATATACTTTTTCATTTTATACAACAAAATGCCATATTTTATAATAGAACCAATTGATTTCTTGAACAAGATGTCTTATTCTTTAAACAATTCAACTTGCCACCTCATGCTTCTCCCATGGTCTTCCCATGGCCCACCCTATGCTTCCAATGGGGCCACTGGCCCATAAAGCACACAATGGGGCTACCAGGTTCCAAAATCCTGAAAGGGGCCATCTGATCCCTAAAGCCCAGCCCTGGGTACCAGGATATAAGGGCTAATGAGGGGGCCTGTGGCAGATCAGGGAGGCAACTGGTGGTCAGGCTGGTCAGTTGCTTCGGACGGCCTTGAAGTCTTTGTCGACGTGGAGAAGTCTTTTTACCTTTACGACGGCTGGAGAGCCATAATAATTATTCCACGCATACTCAGGAGAGAGTTGGTTGGTTTGTGAGAAAGAAAATATTTGTTTAAATAGCTCTCGTCATGCCAGAGAGCCTCCATGTTTTTCGCTTTGTCTGCCAACATGGCATGATGGGTGTAATTAGTCAATTTATAAATCTCTTCTACTGCACCCCCAAAAAAACACCCCGTGTAATAGAAGTCCCCCTCATCTACAGCAATGTAGCCCGCAGACTCTGGTCGGCGCTCATGCGTATAAGCTTCACGAGATGCTCCAAAGAACCCAGGATGGATGACTCCGACCACATCGCCTAAGATCTCCACTCCAATGTGCTCGGAAAAAACATGTCCACGTCGATGCACACTAAGTAGTCTACCTCATTGACAAAGCGATCACGAGTGTGATCTCTGATCATCTGCATCCTCCTCATGGTAACATCTTGCCATCTTTTGTATCCGGGGACTTCAAGAACAGACAGAGACCTGCCTTCTGCGAGAGTGAAGTTGGGAATGTCGTTGGGACGATCGGTGAAGATGTAATAGTTGACCTTGTGTCCCACCATGAAGAATTTCTCAGCCGTTTCGATATAATCTTTGATAAAAATAACATATCTAAAAAAAAACACCACGCACAAAGCCAAAAATTATTTTTCTAGCGTAGACTTTATAAAAGTTTTATTTGGGAGATCAATGGTGTCCTAAAATTGGAGAGGTTGGCTTTTATAAAAATAAGACATAAGCAATCCACATAAATCATACTAAAGGTCTAAAGGTCCCAAGCCTTGGCTTGGTACTTACTTTTTAATGGCAAACACCGTAAGACCGATTCGGACTCCAGCCTGGTGGTATTGGGCGTTCAGAATGTCTCTGTTGTAGAAGCCGTTCCAGACAATGGGTGCAAGCCAGGGAGTTATCGTTAGAACATCTGACCTCCTGGAAAAGAAGATCCTTATCATTACGATGTCACTTTGTTTTTTCATAAAGCACTAAAGCCTTCCTCAGAGATAACAATCTTTATAGATTGCATAAGGAAGTTCCGTCACCTTCGCGTAATTCACACGATACATTCAAATAAATGGAGGAACCTCTTGTCCTCCCACGGTGTAAGTATTATTATTACTATAATACTATTGTGTACTTTTATTCAATAAATGGAGCCATCGTGTTCTACAAAGCTGTAATATGTAACGTATTCATGACGATAGTCATCATAAGTGCTACTTTTCCGCATAATAGTGATTTGGGCACAAAGGTGAGACATCATTTGTAGGCAATGGAGAACCTATCTAGAAATTATAAAACCTGATGGCTTTTGGTTATATCCGATTCCAATGTCACCAAGGTCAAGGAGACTTACGGTGGACGAAGAACATCAGGCCTCTCGTAGGACATTCTGAAGAAAGAATCAAGATAACGTTAGAATAATAATGTTTTATTTATTGATGGTAGACATAATGAGAAAGAAATGTCAAGATAAGAGAGGCTAAGAGGTCATTTCATGGCTACATGGCTTTGATCGCATCTCATTAAACCACCCACCATGTCTTCTACATGAAGAAGAACGAGGAGAGGTCTGGGGAAGTTCTGAAATAGCAGTTACCTAGAATCACATGTAACGAGTGCCATACTCACATCATACACAGCATATGTAAAATGTGTAGATGCTCCCCTTTAGTGTATAGACCCCCAAAGGGTACTTTTTACTGTTTTTACACCTAGAATAACCTTAATGGCCTTTCCTTACAAGACTTCAACGCGCTTCAACGGTGGTTTATTGAGCTCTGTAGAAGAACAGGCTAGGTTGGTCCTGCTGGTTCTAGAATCCAGAACCTAGACTTACTCTGACATAGTCAAAGCTCATTCCCCCCCCCCCAAAAAAAGCGGGGCTATGAGGCGATGCTCATTGAGTCACTACTCAGGGGTATATTTACCTCTCCAATTGTACTTCTTTCAGCTGGTTTAGATGTGAAATATGAATGTTCTCTTTTGTGCTTTTGAAAGATATTGAACAATAATTAGAGGTTGAAAAGCTACACAGAAAGATATATAATATATAATGTAATTAGAAGATGGGTGAAATTAAGTTATTATTAGTTATTATTATTTTAATATTTAAAATTCTTATGGTCTCTATTTTTCTCCTTTTTAATTAGCTACCAGTTCCATCACCTGTAAAGCTACCCAAAAAATAAGAAGTTAAGTGGCATTGCTGTGCCGTTGTGTGTGTTTTGGGAATGGGGTTGGCATTTAATGGGGTTGGCATTTAATGACTTAAATATTTAAAAAAGGTCTCCAATATATCGTAAATTACATTGAAAAATATATCATGATATAAATAATAAAATAAATAATAAATAATTGCATACACAATGGATATCAATAATTAAAGTTAAAGACATTTTTTGGAGTACTACCCCCATTAAGCTCGATGTATGAGCAAAATGCTCATGTTTATCTTTTTTTTTTTTTTTTATATTTGACAAACAGATGACCGAATTTACTGAATAAAATCAATCAGTTTAGAAAATACTTCACCAGGGCAAGTCCATCAGACATTTTGCCGTTTGATGGTTGTCCTGGCTCAACACATTATGGGGCTTCTAGGGCTGTAGAGCCCCTTGCTGGCGTTTTGCTAGGAAACGAGAACTTCCATGGCGTGTACTCCTGGGTGACGGGGATGTGACACCTGGACATCCTAGGGGCAGAGCCAGGGTGGTAGAAAGACCCATATGTGTTATGGTGAGGGTGGGTGTTAGTGTGTGCGCTGGTGCGTATGTCAGCTCTACTTCTTTGTTCTTCTTCTCCTAGGCCCTTCTAAGAGCTGGCCTCTGGTTTAAACTGCCCCAGCGTCAACCCTAGATGAGTTACGCCACCAGTTGCACCAATAGTAAAGGTGTAAACATGCTGTTGGTAACATACTTATTTACTGGACAGGTAAGTTTGATGCCCGGTTGCCATTGTATATGTCTCAAGCTGTACCTGTAATTAGAAGATGGGTAAAATTAAGTTATTATTAAACCATTTAGTTGGTCGAGTTGAGATATAATAAGTGGGGCCAAATAACCTATTGTTACATTTCATTTACTGCCCTCTACTATCTGGTGTCTTCTAAGGGTAGTATGTTCTGGGTGAGGGCTACCCAAGGTCTCACCCAAGGCAGCGCCAAAGCTCCCCCCATTAAACTCTGCGCCCGCCGTCCTGTATGGAGATAGGGTGCTGGGTAAGGCTACTATGGAGGCTATGTGAGCCAGGCACAGACCTCCATAGTGTAACAAGGCCCGGTTTTAAGGATGATCTCCGATTTCCTGCCCCCCTTGGCCATGCCAGCCTAGGACCGAATAGGCCATGGCAAGGGTCTCTCTCCCAACCGTCTCTGTCCTTGGCACACCTGAGAACAGCACATCGCCTCGTCTTAAACTCACCAGCCAAACAAGAAACTGAAAACAACAGAAAAGGTAACCAGGATACACCATCTCCTCTGAAACAGATTGTCCCCTAAAACAGACGACACGGGACGTGTTTGTTAACCCTTGAGAGTGCAGCAGCGTGTACGTTAAATTAAAACAGCGAGGAAAGAAAACGCAACCTGACATTGCTCACCATTACTTACTAAAAGTAGAGATTTTCGGACATTTCTTCCTGGCCCCCCTCTTCTCCACCACCTCATGTGGTGCATGACCTCATGACAGCGCATGTGTCGCAATTTGGCATTAACACTTTTCATCAAATTTCTCTGAATAATTGTTTCTAATTTCCATAAAAGTTATTATTATAGCTTAAAATGTTCTGATCTGCTGAATCTTTCATTATTAATTCTACTGGATCCACTAGCGTTAGTAAGGACGTTCTTAACATGATGTCATGATGATATCATACGATTACAATATTC